>CAUYQU010062957.1:0-83433 GCA_963574635.1 Cheracebus regulus
ATCTCTTCCTCTTTCTTTCTCTTTCATTTTTTCTTTCTTTTGCTGTTTCTTTCTTTCTCTTTTTCTCTCTTTTTCTAAAATCTCTTCCTCTTCCTTTCTCTCTTTCATTCTTTTTATTCTTAAAAAAAAAAAAAAAAAAAAGAAATGTTTTTGAATTGTATCATCAGGCCTGTGTTTTAGATGTAGTATTCTTTCCTGGAAGCTTTGCTGCCTTTCCATTACCCTCCATACTGCTGAGCCAACCCCTCTGAGTGTACGGGAGCCCTGTGGATTTTTTCCCCCATTGAAATTTGACCCAGGTTGAAGTAAAAGCTGGGGAGTATGTAGGTGGGTGCCAGCACAGTGCCTGGAGGGGGCTCATGGAACCTCCTTCAAACAATGTTGGAAAACCAGGAAACTGGGCTGGGTAACCTACATGTATGCTTCTGGTTCTAAAGTGAGCCTGTCATTGGAACGAAATAAAGACTAGCTTAGGGTCCTCTGGCTCCTTAAACTCCTGAAGAACTGAAGAGGCCCTGTTCTAGAAGGAACCTTATGGCCCAATGTAAATCAGTTCACAGTGACACTTAGAAATCAAGACCAGAAAGTGTGGGGAGGAGGAAGGAGTTAACTGTCTTAAGCGCAGTGGGAAGATCAGTGTAGCCCTGACCACTGCAGAAACCGTTGGACTTGGCCATGCATGTGCACTGGAAGCCTTTCTGAAGGCCATTTCAGATAATTGGTTAGAACGGAAACTGGGTTGGAGGGACTCCAGGAGGAAATGAGAGGATATGGAGGATGGCCTTTCTGATGTGTTTTCCTATTGCTCCCTCTCCAGAAACATTGGTCTCTTCACAGAAACTTCGTGTTTGTTGTGTTCTGAGCTCCGAGCAGTGTCATGGGATTCTAGACTGAAGTTAATGTCAGGGTCAAGTTTATCCTACTTTCTTCCCCTTGAAAGGAAGTATCAGTGACTCAGTGTTTATCCTTTCTGGCTTTTCAAGGAGCCTTCTGCACCCTTTGCAATAATGTAGAGGCTGCATTTGAAGAGAAATAACATTAATAGAGATTGAGAAGAGAAGGAGGTATTGAAAAATTGGAGAAATGTGGCTCTGCTAGTAGATCAGCAGAGTACAAAGAAATAAGGCCAAGCATTTATTCTGGGCTCTGTATGCTGTCTCTATTCTTTTCAAGCCATTGGAAGTAGCTGTGCAAATATAAAATCAAGTCCCAGATTAGGTTTTGTTTGTTTGTTTGTTTGTTTTTTAAATGACAGGGTCTCACTCTCTTACCCAGGCTAGTGTGCAGTGATATGATCTTGTCTCACTGCAACCTTTGCCTCCTGTGTTCAAGCGACCCTCCCACCTGAGCCTCCAGAGTAGCTAGGATTACAGGCGTGCACCACCATGCCTGGCTAATTTTTGTATTTTTGGTGGAGACAGGATTTCGCCATGTTGCCCGGGCTTGTCTTGAATTCTGAACCCAAGTAATCTGCCTGCCTTGGCCTCCCAAGTGCTGGGATTACAGGTGTGAGCCACAATGCCCAGTCTCAGATTGGTTTTTTTGTTTTTTTTTTTTTTTTGAGACAGAGCCTTGTTCTGTCACCCAGGCTAGAGTGTAGTGCGATCTCAGCTCACCGCAGCCTCCGCCTCCCAAGTTCAATGATTCTCCTGCCTCAGTTTCCAGAGTAGCTGGGACTACAGGCGTTAACCATCATGCCTGGCTAATTTTTGTATTTTTAGTAGAGACAGGGTTTCACCATGTTGGTCAGGCTGGCCTTGAGGTGCTGGGACCTCAAGTGATCTGCCGGGACCTCAAGTGATCTGCCCACCTCGGCCTCCCAAAGTGCTGGGATTACAGGTGTGAGCCATTGTGCCTGGCCCCAGATTGGATTTAAAGCTAGGGACTAACAAAATACCTTAGACTAGGAAAAAATAAAAAATAAATAAATAAATAAAGCTAGGGCATAACCAGCATTTTGTTCAAGTGGGGAGATGGCTTCCTTTTAAAGAGCCATAGTAGAGTTAAGGAGGCTCTTGGTTATCTTGATGGTAAGACTCCGAAATTAGGTTCTGAAGGTTAAACAGAGGTGAGGGAAAAGGGCATGACTGAGCACCTACGCATGCCCAGTGCTGAGGATGATGCAGTTTTTCCTTTCTGGATAATTTACAATCTATTGTTGGGGATGTGGGAGATATGGAGGCAAAACACCATAGTGCATAGGAGAAGCTGGAGCATGCTGGCTAGAAGATTTAACCAAAGGCTCTTTGTTTTCCAAGAACCTTGCAGGACCTTGAATTCATTTTTGTAGACATATTCAGTTTCTCCCTAGTATATATTCCTAAACTATCCATATAAGGACCTTGTTTCCTTCCCTAGTAAACAATCCATATTTAGTTGTTTTTCAGCTGGAAGCATGAGTATAACTTTGGCTTTTTAGTAATTAATCATTTTGTGTCATCAAAACTTATCATAGAATTATAGGTTCATGGGATTGGCAGGGTGGGGGACAATGTGGAACAATTAATTATCTGGATGCTTTCTTAACAACTCTGGCCGCTTCACATCTTGTTCTTCTCATGGAATGTCTGTGTTGATGCTGTAGTACTTTGACCAAGTATGGCAGGTCCAAGCAGCTCAAAGCGTGGACTGGCGGTTTGACCCCCGGCTGGCACACCCAAGCTCTGACACTGCTATAGGTTCCTACAACTCACTAAAGGAATTAACTGCACACTTGCAGTTGTCTGATTTTGCCACTAGATGGTACACTGTTGGTCTTTTTGGCTTTTACTCAAAGGTGCCTGGCTCTTTTGGAGGGGACTTGTAAGAGACATTCCAAAGACGTATCATCATGTACTCAACCAAATCAGGCTCTTTACAGCTTAGTTTTTAAATAAACATTAAGTGTTAGAGGTTTTCATGTAAAATAAACTCTCAACTTCTACATCTGATTATAATGGCCCATATTATTTCTAAGTAAACAGCAGGGACTAGACTGATTTTCAAAGCTTTCATGTTCTGGTCCAGCTCAGTTTGTACAGTTCCATGGATGCGTCCTCACTGCCCAGGCTTTGAGCACTTAAGTTTGTAGAGACACAACCACTACTGAGCCACTTGGGGTCAGATCTGGTCAGCCTCATGTCAAGGAGAGAGGAATGAAGATTCTCCTCTTCAGATGGAACCTTGGGGGCTTCTCCCTCCCATATTCTGCTGGTCAAGGTTCTTGAGTGGTAGATAACCAGAAACCACCTCTGGTGAACTCAAACTGAAAAGGGTTTTATTGGCAAGATCTTGGGTAGTTCACGGAGTTTATGGAAGGTTGGAGAACTGCACTCAGAACTGGGGCAGGAATTCCAGGAGGCTGAGCTCGCTGGGATCAGAGCCAGAATCAGGCCCTGGAATAGTCTGGATAGGACGTTGCTGCTGTTGCTACCACACAGGGGGACTGAACCGGGGCACTGTCCTTGGCACTGATGCCGTTGCTGCAGTTCTTTTTCTTCAATCAGCCTGTTCATCCTGAGCACTTTTGATTTTGTTTTAAACTCTCCCTTGTTTGTTAGTATCAGCTGCTGCAGGTTTAATCACCAGAGTGAGAACACACAACAAAACCTGCTACTCAAAAAGTCCTCTTATACAGAGCTGGTACTCACCTGTGCGTTGTCATTGTCACCTACTATTGTCATACTAGCTCTTAAAATATCAAAATAGTCCGATAACACCCAGAATCCATTCTCTTTCTACCTTCTCACAATCCAGCCATGACATGGTTAATAGCAGGCTCAGGGAGGGGCGTCCCAGAGAGTGCTGCAACTGGTTTCTCCTCCAGTTGGTAGACATTTGTGGCAAAATGATGGTTAAATATTTTGAATATTATCCCTGACCATGTCTATTTTGGGTCAGTTTGTAAGTAAGAGGGGCTGACACTTAATAGTTTCTATATTGAGAAAAGTGAAATATGCAAAGGGCTACCCACATATGACAGTGATTACTCATCACGTATGAGTTGAGGTATCCTTTTTGTTTGGTTTATAAGATATCTCCATTCATTTCTTCTCCAGCCTTAAAATGCTGTGTGCTTTGTACTTGTTTTTAAAATTAAGATGAATTAATCTAAGCTATACAAAGAGATTATGGAGAGTTATTACAATGAAATACAGCCATTAAAATGATGGATATGCTGACTATATAGAATCTGAGAAAAATGTTCATGAAATATTTAAAAATTGGAACACAGAGCTGTCCAGATATTATGTTTGCAACAGTGTATATGCTATTTATGTATCTAAAGTCTAGAAAGGACTTATAAAAGAATGAACATAGTTTGAGTTAAGATAGCTTCACAGTTGAATCAGAAAGATTTCTTCAATAATGCTTTAAACATTGAGGGAGGGCTAGGTGTGGTGGCTCACACCTGTAATCCCAGCACTTTCAGAGACTGACGCAGGAGGGTTGCTTGAGGCCAGGAGTTGAGGCCAGCCTGGGCAACAGAGAGATGCCATCTCTAGCTACAAAATAAAAATTTAAAAAATTAGCCAGGCGTGGTAGCACATGACTGTGATCCCAGCTACTTGGGAGGCTGAGGTGGGAGGATTGCTTGAGCCCAGGAGCTTGAGTGAGGCTGCAGTGAGCTGTGAGCACACCAGTGCACTCCAGCCTGGGTGATAGCTCAAGATCCTGTCTCAAAAAAGAAAAAAAAAGAAAGAAAGAAAAAGAAAAGAAAAAAATTAAGGAATAAAATCTTAGCATAATATAATTGCTTATGACAATTATTTATGTGGTGGGAAAAATTATAGAAAAAAATAAAATTATTTATAAAATAAAAACATTTGGATGGTATCACAACAACCCTTTTGATCCTGGTAGGCAAACTAAGGTACCAAAAATTAGGATTGGAAAACATGAGGACATACAGATAACAGCAGGTTGTGTGTTTTTCAACTGAAGGGACAGATGTTTCCACACCTTAGAGAACCGTCTGGGGGGACAGCTCCTGAAGGTCATAGATAGTCTCAGATGTATTTGACAGTGACAGAGGCAAAGTTACTGCTGATTTGGGCTGCAGGGACTGACTTAGAATGATTTCCTTTTCATCCCTAGTATTCTATTCTGTTAATTATAAGGACAGTAAATAAAGCAACCATCCAGAAAGGAAACCAGTGTCCAACTTCAGCCTTTTTTCTTTTTTAAAGGAAGCTAAAGCATGTCTCCTTTTGCAGACCTTTATACCATATCTTCACATCCCTATTACATAATTTGTGAACCTGGGGTTTCCTCTACATCACTGCTTCTCATACCTTAAAATGCAAAGGGAGCACCTGGGATTTTGTTAAAATGCCCATTCTGATTCAGTAGATACAGGATGGAGTCTGAGCTTCTGCATTTTCTTTCTTTTTTGTAGATAGAGTCTTGCTTTGTCACCCAGGCTGGAGTGCAGTGGCACATACAAAGTCAGCTCACTGCAACCTCTGCCTCCCAGGTTCAAGCAATTCTTCTGCCTCAGCCTCCCATGTAGTTGGGATTACAGGTGCACACCACCACACCCAACCGATTTTTGTATTTTAGTAGAGATAGAGTTTCACCATATTGGTGAGAGAAGTCTCGAACTCCTTGCCTCAGGTGATCCGCCCACCTCAGCCTTCCAAACAGCTGGGTTTACAGGCATGAGCCACCATGCCTGGTCATGTCTGCATTTTCAGTAAGCTCCCAGCTAATGCCAATGCTGCTGGCCTGTGGACCACACTTGAAATATCAAGGTTCTACATATCCTGAGGACTTGTTTTTCAGATTGTGTGACCTTCAGATATGTTCAGTAAGACCTTAGTAGTCAAAGTATGTACAAGACTTGTACTTTGAAAACTATAAAACATTACCAAGAGAAATTAAAGAAAACCTGGATAAAGGGAGAGCTAGGCCATACTCATGAACTGGAAGACTCAATATTGTTAAAAATGTTACTTTTTTACAGGTTGATCTATAGATTCAACATGATTCCAGTCAAAATCCCAACAGAATTTTTTTTTGGTAGAAATTGATAAGGTAGTTTTAAACTTTATATGAAAATGCAAAGGACCTAAAATAGCCAAAATAATTTTGGAAAAAATCTCAAGTTGGAAGACTCACTGTATTAGGCCATTCTTGCACAGCTATAAAGAAATACCTGAGACTGGGTTGTTTATAAAGAAAAGAAGTTTAATTGGCTTATAGTTCTACAAGCTAGCTGCATGGGAAGCATGGTGCTGGCCTCTGCTTGGCTTCTGGGAAGCTTCAGAAAGTTTCCAATCATGGAAGGTAAAGTGGGGGCAGGTGTGTCACATGACAAGAGCATAAGCAAGGGTGGGGGAGGTGCCACACAACTTTAAATGACCAGGTCTTGTGAGAACTCACAATTGCAAAGATAGCACCAGGCTATGAGGGATCCACCTCCATGATCCAGACACCTCCCACCAAGCCCACCTCCAACATCGGGGATTACATTTTAACATGAGATTTGGGCAGGGACAAATATCCAAACTATATCACTCACATTACCTGATTTCAAGACTATGTAGAACTATATAATTAAGACAGTGAGTTATTAGATAAAGACAGCTCACTGGAACAGAAAAGAGTCCAGAACTTGACCCAGCCATATCTAACCAGTTGCTTTTTGAAAGTGGTATGCTAAATGAGAGAAGCCAGACACAAAGGATTACTTGTACTAGGATACCCTTTATATAAAATCCTGGAAAAGGTAAAACAATAGTAATAGAAAACAGATCATTCGTTAACAGAGAACTGAGATGGTACTTGGCTGCAGAGATAAAGGTGGAAACTTTTTGGGGTGATGGAAAAGCTGTATATTGTGATTACGGTGGTGGTTATAGGATGCATATATTTGTCAAAACTCATCAAATTATACAATTAAAATGGACATATTTAGTTGTATGCAAACTATAACTCAGTAAAAATCTTCTGGATATATATTAGGGCATTGTCGGTACAATTTTAGCTTTCTTCGATTTGAAACCCTACTAAATAAAGGGGTTATCCATTTGAACATCAGGGATTGATTTCCACCTCCAGGTGGTAGAGCACAGTGCATAGGAACTTGGACAAGAAAGTCAGCCTGTCTGGGTTCCGGTATCAGCTCCTCCACTGCAGCAAGCACACAACTGTACCTGTTTGTGTCTCGGTTTCCTCATCTGTGTGAACTAACATGCTATTAGTGCTTACCTCATAGGGTTGTGAGAGTCAAATGCATTAATATATTTCAAGCATTGAGAACATTTCCTTGTGCATAGTAAGCTATATATATGCATTCAGTATAATCATTAAGTTTTCATATCAGTTTGTGTTGTGATTTTACCTCTTTCTTCTAAAATGTGTTTTTTTCTTTACCATCACTTTAAACCATGTGCACTCATATAATGTGAAGATTTTAATAGAATGTTAGATCTGAAGGGGGTCTTGGATAACATCAGAACAAATATGGGCAACAATATTGAAACCAGTGAGGTTGAGTGATGTGCCCAAGGTCACAATAATATGTGGGTGACCATGAACCAGAAGCCTGGCCAGGTGACTCCTGGTTCAGCTCTATTTTATCAAGGGTTACAGTGTTTGCATTTTTAATACTAACCATTGGGATTGATCGCGAACCTGCCATTCATCAATTGCATTGTGTGGGGTTTGTTTTTCTACAGAGCAGTTCAGAGCCCCAATTGCAGACGACTTGTCCTGCCACCACCATGAGCTCTGGTAAGTCATTTAAAACTCATCTTTCTCTTGTCACATCTACCAAACTGGGCAGTTTACCAAGATTTCTCACATACTCTGAAGGCCCCGGTGGCATTTTTTTATTTTTTGCAACCCGGGTGAGTGCCAATGCTTTGTCATAAGTTGTCATCATCACTATCATCACCTTCATGGTTAATGATTTTTTGAGTGCCTACTACTATTGCCAAAGAACTGTGCAATACACTTTACATGCACATGAGCCCTCTTTCTCTTTATTGAGATGTAACTGGCATACCGTAAACCACAGATATTTTCAGTATACAATTTGATAAAATTCGACATATGTATTCATCTCCTTGGCATTTCTTAATCCGAGTGACTGCAGCAAAAGTAAACAGATTGGCCATAATTGCTCCAGGATGTGAGCTAATCTAATGCTTCCTTCATCCGGGATAGTACAGCAGTTTGCTGCCTCTTTTGCTTTGCCTTTTGTAGTAAAAGTCAAGACCTAAAGAAATAATCAGTTTTGAGTATTTTTTGTTTTGAGCTGGGGTAGAAAACACAGGTTAGGGAAGACAGAGAGGGGAACAGATCCCTGCTCGTCATGCAGCCAAGAGCTGTCAGCTTTCCAGCCCAGAATTGGAGCAGAGGAGTTTCCATCTGGAGATTAAGGCCCACCTAGTCTACTGAACATGCCCTGGAGCCTCCTGAGACCTGCAGGTGGGGCAGGCTGTGGGGTGGGAGGATGACCCTGTGGATATCTCTTTCAGGGTCTCTCAGTCCTGCAGTAATTTGTGAGTGTTGTCAGTGACCTCTGTGGATTAAAAATCACCCTTTTCCATTTACTTGCTAAGTTCTGAGTAGGACAATTTGTAGTTAAGACCTAGGAAGTCTCTGGGGTGGAATAGCTCAGGCCCACACCCTGACCTCCTTGTTTACTGGTTGCGTAGCCTTGGGTCTGTGGTGGACCCTTCTGTGCATTTTCCTCTGCAAAAATGGACATAATAAAAGCACCAGTTCATTGGGATTTAGTGAGGATTAAGTGAGGTGATTCTTTTTATTTATTTATTTATTTTGAGATAGAGTCTTGCTCTGTCACCCAGGCTGGAGTGCAGTGGCATGGTCTTGGCTCACTGCAATCTCTGCCTCCTGGGTTCAAGTGATTCTCCTGCCTCAGTCTCCCGAGTAGCTGGGATTACAGGCATGGGCCACTACATCTGGCTATTTTTTTTTTTTTTTTTTTTTTTTTTTGTATTTTTAGGAGAGACAGGGTTTTGCCATGTTGGCCAGGCTGGTCTCGAACTCCTGACCTCAGGTGATCCACCTGCAGATGTGAGGCACTGCTCCCGGCCTTAGGCAGTGCTTTTCAAGTGCTGAGCTTTGTGTCCAAGGAATGGCGAGCACTTCATCTGTGGATTCTTACTGTTAAAAGCTCAGAGTTCCTCCCTGCAAAGCCAGGGACTTGGCTTCTCAGCAATTCCTTGAGTGCTTTTGCTGTGTGTGAAGAGGCTGTGCACCTTCTCCCCTCCAAGCGCGCTTGGTACTGCCAGTTGCTCCTGCTTCATAACTTGTTTTGTGTCATCTCCTTGGCTTTTTGCTTTTGTTGTCATTTAAAACGGGCCATGGTGTTTTGCTTTATTTTGCTTTTAACTTTTTCCCTGTAGCCTAAAGCTACTTTCTCTTCCAGTGTTGGAACTGGCCTAACTTTGCATTAACACTCCTGGCATTAAGGGCCAGAGAAGGAGGAAGGGAGGGGCCTGGATGAAGGGTGTGGAAAAGCCTGGGAGACTTCTCCCCAGAATCGCTGTCTCAGGTCAGGGGCTGGAAGGAGGCATTGCCTAGAAAGAGTTCAGAAATTCTGGAGCCTTTGACCTGATGATCCCCTTCTTGGGAATTTCTATCTTAATTCCAAGGAAACAAAAACATCACCCACATGAAGCAGGGAGTGGTAGAGGGGGTATGAATAAGTACGTTATGTGTATTTACTTGATGGAATATTACACCGCTATTAAAATAGTCATTAAGAGAAAAGTAGCTACATGGAAAATACTTGTTTTAATCACCAGTGGAAAGAGCAGTGTAAAAATGGTAGATTCTCTTTATCCCAAGTTTGGGCTAGGCTGCCAGTCAACAAGAGAAGTTCTTCACCTGTATGATCTTGTTACAGTCTCCTGGAAAAGCCTCACAGGCGGGGCGCAGTTTGCCACCCTCATTACACAGATGGAAAAACTAAGGCCCTGAGGGGTTAATAATATGGCTGGGATCACTCAGCTAGTGTGTAGTGCTGTTGAATCAAACTCAGGAAGTTGGACACCAACATTGTGCTGCAGAGGTTTGAGTTTCAGGAGATGGAGTTACTAATTTTTAATTACCTTTCTAAAATTTCTTCAAGTTTGGTTGTTACATTTAGTTAAAAGAAAGGAAGAACATGGGGCTGGGCCTGCTGGTAGCTCAGAGGCTGCGCCACACTAGCTTGGGGAGGCCTGGAGCAAGGCCACAGTCACAGAAGGAACTAGAGCAGGTACTTGGGTTTCTGGCCTTCTCACCAGCACCTTCCTTCCACGCATCTCAGAAATGAGAGCTCAAGGGAGACATCTGAGAGAATTAGCCTTCACCTGTAGGTGGATGTGGGGAATTAACAGGACACAGTCTGTGGGGCCAGCATGGGGACATCCAGACACCAGGTGGGGCAGTGGCCCTGCTCATGTCTGGCCACAGGCAGCATCCAGACTAGCCTGTCAGTGTGGTTTATAGCAGGCATCCACCCTTTGGGGAGGCTGATTGTTAAGAGCTTAGGTTTAGTCTCAGCCTAATGCATTACAGGGGTATGAGACTAAGCTTCAATCCCAGCATTGAGAGATATAGAATATATATATCTATATGTATACATCAGGAAACCCAAATGTTTATCCCATTTGGGTAGTAAGAAGATGAGCTGTGAGATGGGCAGACCAAAGTTCAGATTTCAGCCTAGTGATTTTGGGCAGGCCTGGAATCTTCTCTGCCTCAATTTTCTTATCTATAAAATAGGCATTCCTAACTCCTAGTTCTCCAGGTCTGAGTCTTAAGGATAAAATGAGATGCTAAGTATGGAACAATAAGCATGGATCCTCAGATCTAGGCAAGTCAGTGTTTAAAACCCAAACATGATTATGTTTGTAGCGTGATTAACTCTGGGCTTGAAGGGGGTTCCTCCAAGCACACATGTCCCAGGGCGACATGGCCTGCCTGCCTGCCTTTCTTGGCCTGCCTCCATCTATTTTGGGATGGGGAGCTGGGTGGAGCTTAGGTTGCAGGTGAACAGGGAGGGTCTCATTTTCTGTAACTGAGCAAAACTCAGGGAAGTCTCAGCCAACACAGAAGACATGACATCTGAGGAGAGCCTCAGGTTGCATGGAATTTCCATCAGGTAAGAAGGGAGGAGGAAGCATTCTTGGCAGAGGGCCTCATAGGAACCGAGGCCTAGAGGTCTGAAAGTATCTGACAGGGCAGGACCCCTCTGCTTCCTCCTGACTCTGACCCCAGCACCTTGTGCCATGCAGGACTCAGTAAGCGCTGGAGTGGCATACTCAAAAACCTCATGCACTCTTTCTTTCTTGCAGAATGTGATGGTGGTTCCAAAGCTGTGGTGAATGGCTTGGCACCCAGCAGTAATGGGCAAGACAAAGGTAAGGTTCTTAGGGAGACGTCTGGATCAGTACTGGAAAGTACCTCTTTTTTTTTTTTTTTGAAATGAAGTTTTGCTCTGTCTCCCAGGCTGGAATGCAGTGGCACAATCCCGGCTCACTGCCACCTCTGCCTCCTGGGTCAAGCAATTCTCCTGCCTCAGCCTCTCAAGTAGCTGGGATTACAGGCACCTGCCACCATGCCTGGCTAATTTTTGTATTTTTAGTAGAGACAGGGTTTTACCATCTTGGCCAGGCTGGTCTTAAACTCCTGACTTCGTGATCTACCTGCCTTGGCCTCCCAAAGTGCTGGGATTACAGGCGTGAGCCACCACGCCTGGCCTGTACTGCAAAGCATTTCTAAAGTTGTGGAGTATGTCAGGCTGGGGCCATCCCATCTGCCTGGTGTGAACGTCACTGGCCTAACCGAGACATAAACTGGAGACCTGTTCCCCATACTGATTTTCTGAGACCCGGAACCTGTTCTTGCATTTCAGGAGTCTGAGACTGCCATTTTCCCCACTATGAGGTATTAAAAACTCCCTAGCTCACAAGGTTGCTGTGAATAACTGATCAGATACATGGACCAAGGCATACTTCATGTCTGGTACAGATGGCCTTTATCAGCCTGAAATATCACTTGCTCAGCCTTTCACCTTCACCTATAATAAACAGTGATGTGTTCAGTCCTGACCCTAAGGCAAGAGGCTAAATCATTAAAATAAATTATTTCATTGGCATTAATTTTATGCACATCTTCTCATAGTTTCAGTTTTTAAAAATTTTAGGAGAAAAGATTTAAATGTGAAATGAATGATGGATGTGATGACCTTTGAGGTGCTCCTTGGCCTGAAGACTTTCATCCTGACCTCAGTGTGGCTGTGCAGATTAGCCTGGCTACAGGGCCCATGGTGCCACTTTTACTGCGTGGTGTGATGGACACTGTAGCTGGAGTGACAAGGCATGGGTTCAAATCTCAGCTCTGCCACTCATGAACAGGACATCTTGAGAGGTCCTTTATCTTTGTGGGTGTGGGTTCCCTTATCTACAAGATGAGGGAATTCTATGATCTGCTGTATTTATTTCTGCCTCAAATTCAGAATTGGAATGAACACTGATCCAACTAAATTGTATGGTATACGAGAGGAAGGGCGAGAATCCTGGCATTGGGCATTTAAGTCAAGATGTATTTCTCAAAGAATAATTTCAAACAATTTGGCATCTTGACCTTTATAATTTCCATCTGGGTCAACAAAGTGCTCCTTTTAAGACAAGGCAAAGTGTGAACTAAGAGGAAGCAGCCGTAGAGGGTATGCCGAGAGACTAGGAGGGGTTGAGGTACAGGGCCCAGGTGGTGTGGGGGTGGGTTCCTTGGTGGCAGGAGGGGACCTGCCATGCTCCTGTTCTTGCCTCCCTGCCTGGCCTCCCATCTGCACCCCTGCTGTGGAGTCCTGGACAGTCTCTACCAAGTTGTACTTAGGGAACTTTGTGGGGCAGTGCTGTGGAGTGGCTGCAGGCATGTGTTTAGCATCCAGTGAGAAGCCTGGGAAGGGGTGGGGCCGTGTGTGTTTAAAACCTGTGGGGTCGTCAACCCCATCCATGTGACCTCATTTATATAAAAGACTTAAGGCATGTGGAGGAGGGTGGCACGTGGAGTGGGTCCCATTCTCTCCTTGGTGGGACTCACCTTTGTCTGGAATCAAGCAGGCAGAAGTCATCTGAAGGGCATCAGGGTGGCCTGAGGTCCCCGAACTGGAGCTGGGATAGCTGAGCTCCAGTCTCAGCCTCTCCGCCTGAGAACCGAATGAGCCTGAGCAGTTCGCTGAGCCTCTTGCTTCTTCCTCTGAGAATGGTTACAAAAGTCTCCCCCAAGCCCATCTCCCAGGTGGTGCAGACAGGAGGATGCTGTAAGAGCGCATTTGTCTTTAATACATGCAGTAGTGTCATTCGCAACCTAGTCCTTGATGGCCAGGCGCCGTGTGACTGCCCCATACCTTACGAGGTGAGCTGACAGCAGGACGGACTAGAAGGTGCACTGCCTCTGGCCGACGGGCCTCCCTCCTGTTGGCTTGACAGGCTCACCAGCACGATGCTGACTCTGCAGTGGTGATCTTGCTCCCAGACAGCCCTACCCGCTGTGATTCTATAGATCTGCAGCCACAATTGACTTTGGCACCCTCGCACAGAGCTCCCATCCCTCTTTATGTGCCACCCTTAAGAGAGAGTCTGAGGGGAGGCCTCACGACAGACTCATTGTGAGAAGAATTAGGGATGTACCTACCATGAGATTGCAGAATCTGGGCAGGCAGGGAGCCCAGAGACCCTGCAGACAGATAAGTGTGAGTACCCAGGACATTTGAGTGGTGGCCTTCACTGCATCCTGGGCAGGTAGCCCTGCTCTGCCTTAGCTCAGCTGGGCATCGGGGTCCTGGGCTGTGCACTTGGGTGCTTCCCAGAGACTACATATGCTCTTGGGCACTTGGCACCTCCTGACCAGGAAAGGGTGGGTTTAAGCAAGGCCATCTGCTGTCCAACAGATGGGGGTTCTGATTTGCTTGGGGCTAGAGGGCTATGATTGTCAGAGCAGGCACAAGACCCCAGAAGCTATGCTGTGGGGGAAGTAGCTCTGATGGCTGAAGGGTCCAGGCAGCTCACAATCTTATTCCTTTGTTCCTTCACTCATCTGGAGCCCACAGGCCACAGCCCTCCTCCTCGAAGCCCACTCCCCAGACTTCTCCCAAGAGGCCCTGTGGACCCTGAGTGCTCTCCCCTTCCTCCGTTTGCCAGGCCATCTGTGCCTTTGTAAATCTTTGTCCAGAGCCTTGGCAAGCTCCTGGTGTGGCAGGAGCCACCGATCAACACTGACCAGCTGTATTTGGGTGATTGTTGAGGGGGGAGGGGTCTGTCGTCTTGGCCTAGAACTCTAAAGAGAGAAAGCAGGTTATTTTTAATTACTGCATCTACTGCCCTTTGTATTGTTCTTGTTGTGTGGGCGACTTCCTCCTATTGTCCCTGCCCAGTTCCTCAACTGCGTGAGTGTTTCCCAAATGTTCTTTCTGGATGCACCATTTACCCTTTTATGTTTTCAGCAACTGCCTACCCTTTACGTGCACGCTCTATTTCTGCTGTTAAAATCATTCCTGTGAAGACAGTGAGAAACGCCTCAGGCCTAGTTCTCCCTCCAGGTATCTCCTTGGGTTGGTTGATTTTCTTTAATTGTGAGCGGATCATGGCATGGTTTTCCTTTCTTTTCTTCTAACACATGCTTTGAGCTGAATCCTTGCATGTTTAGGAGGCATTCCGTCTCACTTCCTCAGCTTGTTTCCTTTTTTCTTCTGTGTGCGTACGTGAATGTCTGTGTGTGTTTTTCTGGGAGCCAGTGTGTGTGGGGAAGAACTAAGGACAGAGGTCTTGCCCCTCTTTCCTTTAGGACAAGGGTCAGTCCAGAGCCTCAGCTTTCACTTTGGGATGGGGCTGAGGTGCATGGACATCCTAGGCTCTCCTTAGAGGTTTCCAACTCCAAGTACTTTAGCAAAAACTGCAGTCTCCCTGAGAATTAACCCGGTTTCACAGAGAACCTCTGAATTGGGCTGAATTTGAAGCAGCTGCCTTGGGTGTCAAACCTAGACTCGCCCCTGTGATGCTCGCTGGGCCATCCCAGAGGATCCCCTGCGCCTTCCCCCATTTTATCTGCAGCCACTTCCTGCCTCTCCCCTCCAGGGGGTGGGGGAGTTACAGCTCAGATGTCAGTTCTATACAAAGTGGGACAATGAGGCCTATGCAGTACTTTATCCAGTGGCACTTTCAGAAGTAACTGGGCTGTGTGTTTAGGAATCTATGGAAGGGTGCACCCGTCAGTGTGCCCTTCATCCTTTTGAAGTGACCAGGAACCAGTTTTCCCACTAGTTTGGTGACATCAGTCATGGCCTTTTGATAGAGTTGGATAGGTCAGAAGCTCTCCAAGGCTGACGCTTGCCCCGCCACACGTTGTGGGTTTTGTGCGTTGCGTTCAATACAAGAGGTGCTGACGAGGCAGGTCTGTTCTCTTCTCTAATGCTAGTGATCATTCTCCCTGAATTGTTGGAAGGGGGCTACTGACGTGGAAGGCAAGGAGAGAAGAGGCTTTGCTTCTCTCTGCCCTCGGACGGGAATGGGGGTGAGTTGGACGTCTGAACTCACATCCTACCCCAATACACATCCTGAATGTCAACCTGTAATTCTAATTGTAACAATTTTGGGTCAGGGATCTAGGCTGTGAGCAATCTGAAAACAAAACAAAACTGTGGTGCTCTGCATAGCTCAGCTGCACATAAAGAAACACTGGAGTGTGTGCCTCCCGGAACTGTGTGGTCTGCCCTGGTTCCCTGCCTGCCTGTGACTGATTTTCTGTAGGATGGCATTCAGAGCTTTTGAAGCGTATTTTGAAATCTTTCTCGAGGAAACTGTCAAAGTTGACCCGGGTCTGTTATTAGGCCCTAGTGAAACTATAGGAGACACCAGGACCCTGTGAAGACAGCTGAGGCTCGGTGGACACTGCTCATTGAAGGATTTAGCCTTCTGGGTCATTTTTGTTGCTGTGAGTTTTCTTTTTTACATTTGGAAAGTGAGGCTGTCACTCATGAGCTTTCTCGCCAGACAGCTTATCCTTCTGTCTCAGCAATTTGGGAGTCTTGACTTGCCAATCCAAGGAGATTTGCTTTTCCTTTTTCCACTGGAAAACCGCAAGGAGTAGTTGTTCTCCGTAGAACACCACCCCACCCCTGCCCCCACTTCCCTACATCGCCAACTTGGTTTTTAATGAGAGGGATGGTCTGGAAGCTTGAGACATCTTTCATAAACTTTCTTGAACTGTGCCTTACTAACTGGTCAGAAGTCTGCTCACCAGCCCAAATGTCATTTAATAAAAGGCATAAACCTGCTTTTATTTTGAAATGTTTCCAGCTGATATTGTAACTCATCCATTTACTCTGAACTCACCATTGCTGCCATGTTCCCCTAACTTCATGATGCACAGTAAACCTCTGAAAACTTACCCCTCTCCACCACCCACAGATTAATTTCCATTGGCCACAAGTGTTTGAAGACTTTGCGTGGCTATAACCAGGTTCATCTCATTCCCCAGCTATAACAATTTGCTAACCAACTGTCCTTTAATCCTTCAGGAGTCTTGGATTCACTCTTCTCTTTTGAACCTTTTCCTTTCAGACATGGATCCTACAAAAATCTGCACTGGAAAGGGAGCAGTGACTCTCCGGGCCTCGTCTTCCTATAGGGAAACCCCAAGCAGTAGCCCTGTGAGCCCTCAGGAAACCCCTCAACACGAAAGCAAACCAGGTGCGCTGAGGCTGGGGGAAACGTTCAAAGCCACATGGGAAGGGCGGGTGGTCACTGTGTTTTTGCGCAGGAGGGTGTGAGTTCATCAGATGCCTCCCAGTTCTCTCAGGGTTCCCTGGGATAGTCAGCTCCTTTTGATGGGTAGTGGTCAAAACCCCAAACTGACAGTCACGTGCTGCAGATGAAGGCACAGAAATGACCACCACTTTATGTTAGCTTTGACTGAGCAGATCATCCTGTGACAAGAGCCAGTGCTCTGCGGATGGCACTCATGCAGATGGAAATGACTTAGGGCAAGGGGGCTAAATGGTAAGATGGGCTAGAGGTTGGGCATCTGAGAGCTCATCCCTGAATCCTAGAGGTTTGCCGTGGCCTGTCCAGGCAGGGCTGGGCTGGAGGTGCAGCCAGGGGAGACTGAGAAGTGTAGATGACCTTGCTTGCTCCTGGGAAAGCAGAGAGGGGCAGGGCTCAGGCCTGCAGTGGCCACCAGCCAGCTGTGGGAGCAGGATCAGGAGAAGTAGTTTCAAGGCCCAGTGTAAACTAGGAGCAAAGGGAGATCGAAGAAGCCACATGAAGCCCATCTCCCCACCTTAATCCATCACTTGAGAAACCTGAGGTATTGAGATTTAGAAGTGGGACTTGAGGGCCAGGCACTGTGGCTCATGCCTGTAATTTCAGCACTTTGGGAGGCCGAGGCTGGCAGATTGCCTGAGCTCAGGAGTTTGAGACCAGCCTGACCAACATGGTGAAACCCCATCTCTACTAAAAATACAAAAATTAGCTGAGTGTGGTGGCGCGTGTCTGTATTTCCAGCTACTTAGGAGGCTGAGGCAGGAGAATCACTTGAACCCAGGAGGTGGAGGTTGCAGTGAGCCGAGATTACGCCATTGCACTCCAGCCTGGTGACAGAGATCCCTTCAAAATAAAAAAAAAAAAAAAAAAATTGGAAAAAAGAACCGGGACTTCAGAACCTGATCGATCTCTGTGCACACCCTGCCAACCCTAATGAACTGTAGAATGGGGTTGGTAACTGCATCTGCCTCGTAGGATCATTGTGAGAAAGAAGTGTATGAAGCACTGTGTATCATGCCTGGTGGTATGGACTAGACTGTTAGATGTTACCTGCTATTTGATTATGGTCAGATTATTTTGGCTTCTCCAGAGATGACTTTCAATGGCCCAAGTATTCTGGGAGTTGGCAGATGCTGACTTGAGATCAGGCACAGTTAGTTTAGGGTGAGACAGCACCTCTCCACTCTGTAGGGCAGTGGCTGTCACACTTTAGCTGCATCAGAATCACTTGGAGTAAAAAGATAGGTTGCTGGGCCCCAGCCCAGAGTTTTCGAATGTGGGATTCCCACTTGCAGGTCTGAGGTAGGGTCTGAAGTTTTGCATATCTGACAGGTTCTTAGGTTGTGCTGATGCTACTAGTGTAAGGACTGTATCTGAGAGCTGCTGCTGTACGGGGTGGGAGCTTGCTTTCTTGAAGGAAATGGAGGGAGCAGTTGAATGGAGGGGAGGACCACTCCACTGGGACCACAGAGGAAGCGCAGTAGGGTGCACAGACCCCTCTAGTGCAGCAGGAGTGGTGCGTTGTGATAAGATAGACATGATACGTAGGATGGAAATGGCCAGACCTAGTATCCTGGAAACTTTCTTCCTGCCCAGCCACCCATAACAGGTGCTGGGGCACATGCTGGCGGATGAGGCCAGGCGAGGGTTTGAGCACAAACCCCTTTCTAGTGATGTTGGTCCCTGTCAGGGCTTCTTCATCCTTACGCTGAGGGAGGCCCGAGGAGCCCACAGCCCTAAAAGTTGACAGAGTAGCTTCTTGGTCTTGTATTCCTGAGCCCAGCCCTGACTCCTGACCTGCTGCAATTTGCTTCTCTGCTCTTGGAAAGGTGGGGGTGAGGAGAGAAGGCAAAGTTATTTTATTCTAGGGCTAACTTCATCCAGCCTCTCCAAGCCTGAGCGGGAAGATCCAGCTCCCAAGCTAGAGAGTGTTTGGAGAAAAAGAGAGAATCCCTAAAGGATGATGCAAAGAGAAAGGCCTTATGTGCAGTCCCTTGGCCCAGTCAAATTACCTTACAAACTGCCTGTCCCATCCTTTGATCGCAAATGGAGAGGGAGCCTGGAGCTCCCTCTAGTGGTTTCAGTGTGGCATTGACGTAGAACACAAATATGTCCACCAGGTGCATGCCTGCCTCCCAGTACCGTGTGGATTTAAAAAAAAAATTTTTTTTTTTTTGAGACAGGGTCTCACTCTGTTGCCCAGGCTGTAGTTCAGTGATGCAATCATGGCTCACTGCAGCTTTGACCTCCTGGGCTCAATCTGTCCTTCCACCTCAGCCTCCCAAGTACTGAGGTGCATGTCACCACGCTTGGCTAGTTTTTGTATTTTTTGTAGAGACAGAGTTTTGCCATGTTCCCCTGGCTGGTCTTGAACTCGTAGGCTCAAGTGATCCACCTGTCTCAGCCTTGCAAAGTGCTGGGATTACAGGTGTGAACCACCATGCCCTGCCCTGTGTATGGATTTGAGGCACTGTTGGAAACACTGTCTTATCCCAAAATTTGTTTGTGTCTTACAAATTTCTACCAACCAATTTGGTGAAGAGAAACTTCACCAAATCTGTTTCACCAAACTATACCACATTGTTTTAAAATGCAAATACTGTACTAGGAAGAATTAAGAGATAGCTATCAGTCATTCACACCTTACAGTAAGTTCATCTTTGTGAATTGAGCTCATCGAATCCACACGAGCATACGTTCATTCAGCATTATCTGTGTGCCAGGTGCTAAGCGAGTTACTTGGAATTGTGATGAGAAAAAGGAAAATAGAGCAATTCTAGGTACATTAGGTGAGGGCAAAAGGCAGTACGTTGTTGCAACAGGAGTCAGGTGTGGACTTGTAGTCAGCCACCTTGCTTTTGGGCTGTGGGTAAGTCCTAGTGACTTTGAGCCCATATCAAGTATGAGGGTCTTGGGTCAGAAGCTTTCCAAGCCTTTCTAGGTCCAGAATGCTCTTGACCTTAGGAAGTCTGGAAATTAGCCTGACACACATGGAATCCCTTTGATTGGAGATAAATTTAAGATGGTACAGGAGGGCAGTTTGGATGAAAAGGAACAAGCTGGGTTTGAGAAGAGGAAACAGGAAAAAAACCCACATGCTCATTAAGGGTACAAAGCAGTCTACAATGAGTTGACGCTGGGGAGTGGGCTTAAAAGAGGATGTGAGTGGGCCAGGCACGGTGGCTTATGCCTGTAATCCAGCACTTTGGGAGGCTGAGGTGGGCAGATCACTTGAGGCCAGAATTTCGAGACCAGCCTGGCCAGCATGATGAAACCCTGTCTCTACTAAAAATACAAAAAGCAGCGAAGCATGGTGATGCACACCTGTAACCCCAGCTACTCCGGAGGCTGAAGCAGGAGAATTGCTTGAAGTGAGATCATGCCACTGCACTCCAGCCTGGAAGACAGAGCAAGATGCTATTTCAAAAAGAAGTGAGGATGTGAGTGTAGACAACTGAGGAATGGGAATCTTGTCCCTTTACCATGCTACCCATTGGCTAGCATCCTGCTGGCTCTTGACTCTGGCAGTGTCCATGTGAACCTCCAGATGACAACTTGCTGGCCCGTACCAGTCTATTGTCCTATCCTGGGGCCTAGGAGCTCCTGGGCCTTCCCTGGCTTCATAGAAACAGTTTTCGGCAGTATTTGCAGACAGCCATGCCTAGTCTGGATGGGGAGCCCAAGGGTGAGGCAGTGGATGGCTCTTGCCAAGGATTGTTTCCTACTCTCAATGCCTCTGCAGACAGCTAATGTTAGGTGGCATCTGGCTCCCTCCCTTCTCTCTAGGGACAGCCTTTGTCTCCCAGCTGCTCTGTCTGCTTTCTCTCTGACTTGCTCCTCATTTGCCACCTTTTTCAATGCCTGTAGGTGTCCAGGTTGCTGATTATTTGCCTGGACTGGAAGCTGCAGTCCCTACATGGCTCCCTGATGCCCGCATTTCAGAGGTGCCCCCTATTTATAGTTCTTGTCCCAACTCCCTCATCTGGGAGAGATGATACAGTTCTGGTATCACACAGTTCTCTATTGAGGCTGAGCTCTGCCACTTACTGTCTTTATGATTTGGACAAATTACTTTACAGGGCTTCAGTTGCCTTATCTGTAAATTGGAGATGACTATAATAGAGTTGTTGAGATTAAATGAGCTCCTTCCTTCCTTCCTTCTCTCTCTTTTTCTTTCTCTCTCTTTCTCTTTCTTTTTCTTTTCTTTTCTTTTCTTTCTTTCCTTTCTCTTTCTTTCTTTTCTTCTTGACAGAGTCTCACTCTGTCACCCAGGCTGGAGTTCAGTGGTGCGATCTCAGCTCACTGCAACCTCTGCCTCCCAGTTTTAAGCAATTCTTCTGCCTTAGCCTCCCAAGTAGCTGGGACTATAGGTGCCTGCCACCATGCCCAGCTAAATTTTTTTTTTTTTTTTTTTTTTTTTTTAATTTTTGTTAGAGACAGAGTTTCATTATGTTGGTCAGGCTGGTCTTGAACTCTTGACCTCATGATTCACCCACCTCTGCCTCCCAAAGTGCTGGGATTACAGGTGTGAGCTATAATTCTAGCACTTTGGGAGGTTAAATGAGCTCTTTCATGTCAAGCATTTAGCACAGGCCCAAAATAAGTGCCCTTTAAGGGTAACCATTCTAGTTCCTGCAGGTCAAGAGGCTTGTTAAACATAATTTCAGTCTGAAGCCATGAGGGCCTGATCCTAGCATGGTGGCAATGGGAATGAAGAGCAGAGGCTGAGGGTAAAATGACCAGGGCTCCTCGTGGCATATTTAAGGACCACAGAGAGGCAAGACTCCAGGAGATGTCTTCCCTGTTGACTAGGAGAGTAATGTGGCACTCATGGAGATGGGGGGGATTTGTGAAGAGTGCTGAAAAGAATGTTGAATTCCATTTTTTGACATGTTGAGTTTTTTGGCAAGGGAAGGACTTCTAGGAGAATGTTTCTAATGGGAATTTGGAAATTTGGAGTCCAGTGCATGGATTTGGAAGACATCTGCATCCATATGAACTTTGAGACAATGGAGACATTCTCGGGGGTGGAGTGACAGAGCCCTTGAAACTACCCAGTTAACACTCATTCTCCAGACTCCTCCATTCAAGTGGTGGCTTAACTCAAGATCCCTGACCACAGCTTCCTGATCAGCCTCCTCATCTCTGATTTTGGACCTTCGTTTTTGGATCAGAACAATCTGAAAGGAATGGTACTAATCTTAGTACCAACTCCCTTTGCCCTGAAAAAGCCTCATCACCTTATCCCTGCCTGCTGACCTCATTGCCGCACCAGGTCTGAGCATTGGCCATGTTGGTTCAAGAGTGACTTGATCATGTCCCAGGTCAGGATGTTTTCACTCCAGACAGGGAGCCTGAGCTGGTGGTGGGTGTGATACAAAGCTTCTTGTCTGGTATAGTCTAAAGATCTTGTGGCTTGATACATCAATTCCTGTCTTCTGACTCAGATGCCAGGCTCAGTTAAGCCCTTATATTTTGTTAATTCCATACCAGTTGGCTTCAGTCCTTATTGCCTGATTCTTGAGTGCAAAGTTAGCTTTGGACATAAAGATTCTTGGACCTGCAGTCAAATTATTTCCTCTGGTTTGACTCTCACACTTACTCTCCAGAAATGGCAGTAGCAAAAAGGTACCGTAAGAAGGTTAACATTGAAGCAGTTAAAGGTACCCCATACTTCCACTAAATGACAGTCTTTTTGATGAATACATGTGTGAGAATTAGGGCCAGCTGAAAAATTGGAGACAAAAGTCCTCACAAGAGTGCACCCTTCCTTCTGACACCAGCTGCAAGTTCAGGGGATTCCCAAAACCACTCTTAGGTTTGGTAAAATGCTAGAGGGACTCATGTAACTTATTGAAAGCTGCTACACTCAGGGTTATGGTTTATTAGAGGGAAAGGATACAGAGAAGATGCACATAGGGTGGAGTCTGGGAAAGGTACCAAATGCGGAGTTTCTGTTGCCCTCTCCGCATGGAGGCAGGACATGTTATTTCCCAGCACTAATGTGTGACAGTGTTCTCAGAGCATTGTCAACCAGGAAATGTACCCAAGCCTTTGTGTTCAGCGTTTTTACCGTGGCTCCGTTACATAGGCATCTCCGTCTCCAGGCCAACTTCCTAATCAATTGAGCTCCTGCTGGCCCAAAGCCCCCATCCCAAGTCACATAACTGGTGGACTCAAAGCCCCAGATAAACAAAGTCACTCCTATCAGGCATGACTTTCCAAGAGCTCAGAGATTACATCCCAGAACCTGAGGGCAAAGGCCAGACCTCTTTTTGGATAAAGTTAAATTCTCTACTGTACAGCATGAATACAAAATAAACACAAATAAGATTTGGAACACCCTTAGACTTACTATAACACCTATCATCTACCTCTTGAATACTTTTATGAGAACACATCAAGACGACTCAATGAAAATTATCCTAAGATCCCAAGAAGAACTGATCAGCAAAAGACTGTAGAATAGATCAAAATGAAATGAGCATAGAATGAGATAAAATAAAATATCAGGAGGCTACAGCCATCGGCCAGAAAAGATTGCAAATAAAGAACAGCTGGAGGAAAAGATAAGGCCAAGTAAATTATGATTCTTGCGGAAAGGGTAGGTCTCTCAGGACTGCAAAAGCTCTCTAGAATCCAACTTTCCAAGGCATTCTCCCAACCTTGGGAGCTCTAAGGTAACATTTATTGAAAGAAGCATTTTGACAGTCTCTTCAATCAGGAGTTAATAATGGATGATTATGTGTGCAAAATTTCATACTGCTGCACATAGGCACAAATAGCCCCAGGCTGCTACCAACCTTCCAGGTTCAGAAGATGAGGTAATAGATGAAGGATAATAAGATGTCAGAAATACAGCTGTCCTTTAACAAAAAAGAGAGGAACATTTAAGAGGTCCTGGGAACTGCCTTTTTAGGGTAGGATAAGGAGAATAGTTTTAAAGACTTGGAATGAGAAGAAAAAGTGGATCTATCCCTAAGGATCTTATGTTCTTAAAGCTATTTATTACGTGGCAGAGATCAACAATGCTCATTTTTGTCCATGGGTTTTTTCCCCCTTATGCTTTGAATTCTGATTTTGCAAAGCACATGCTTTGTGCCAGATGCTTTCATTTAGTCCTCATGATTCAAAAGAGGTAGATATTAACTCCCATTTCACAGGTGCAGCCAGGTCACTTGCTGCAGTATGTGCAGTTAGCAAGATAGAGACTCATGGCTGAAACTAGGCACTCTGATGTCACAATGATGGTCCCTTCCTGATACCTGGAGGTTTGGAAGAACAGTTCACATCTCAGCTTTCCATGACGTTGCTGTTTGCTAGTGTCACTTGAATAGAACCAACCCCACTGAAAACCAGAAAGTGGGCAAAATAATATGTTCTCAATTCCACGTACAAAGTTTACATACTTCACTAGATAGCCCTGCACTCAGAACCTGTTGACATTTCGTATATGCATAAATCTAATAAATTTGATAGACTTATTTGACAAAGGTAGACTAGAAATAGCAACTTAGAAGGTGGAACAGTAGAAGTCATAGCTGTGAGGAAGGACAGTGGACCATTTGTCAGAGCATGTCACCTGGTGTTTAAGAGCCTGTCAGGTGTGAGGGGAGCTCTGGGCCAGGGATCCGGCTGGATGCGACAGAGAGTGTGGTGCACTCGGAGGTACTTTCACATTCTTGATCTTTTAAAGATTCTCCAGTTCTTCAATTGGAGAGAATCAAAGAATCATACTCCCTGTGAGGAGTATGGGGTAAGAATTATATTTTATAGATGAGAAAAGTGAAATTTAACATCACTCAGAACCTTTACCCTGCCTTGCTTTTTGCTTTTTGGCTCCCACCACCTCTCTGAAGCATAGCATCCATTTCATGGCTGATAGTGAGGCTGGTGGCTGGTGGGGGTGATATGTTTGGATTCTGGAGACTTGGGCCGACTGCTTTGTCACTTCTTGGCTATGTGACTTTGGGCAAGTCAGATGGCCTCTGTTTCCATATCCATGAAGGAGAGTGATTACGTACTTCACAGAGTTGTTGTGTACACTGAACTCAAACTACATGAGTATAGCAGTGACTCACAGTGGCACTTAGAGAGATGTTGAGTAAATGTCTGTAAATCTCAACTTGGCATCTGGAAAGCCCACATCTAGCCTTGGAGGAACCCACACTGAATTGGAGGCTTGGGCAGTGAGACTGCGGTATTAGTCCCTCTTTCTCTACATGGTGAGGCAAGAGGAGGCAGCCAGGGAGAAGAAGGGGTTAAAGCTTGGCCAGATTAGGGATTGGCAAACCGAGGCTGTGAATAAAATCTGGCCTGTGCCTTTTTTTGTACAGCCCTCGAGCTAAGAATGGCTTTTACATTTTTTAATGGTTTAAAGAAAAATCAAAAGAAGAATGGTATTGTACGCCACATGAAAATTACATGAAATTCAGATTTTAGTGTCCATAAATAAAGCTTTATTGGAACACATCCATGCTCATTCATTTACATAGCATCTGTGGCTGCCTTTGTCCTACAAAAGCAAAGCTGAGTAGTTGCATCTGAGACCATATGGCTCATAAAACCTAAGATATTTACTATCTGGCCCTCTAAAGAAAAAGTCTATGGACGCCTAGGTTAGATCAAGGATAGAGAGAAGAGACAAGAGATGATACAGAAGATGATGATAAATAGCAAATATTTGCTGAGCTTTGCCAGGCAGGCCTTTCACATGCATATATGTTCTTATTAACAACACTTATAAAACAGGCATATCATTACCTCCATTTTTCAGATGGGCAAACTGAGGCTTATAACTTGCCCAGGGTCATAGAAGCCTTAGGTGGTAGACCCAGGATTTGAATTGAGGCCAAGCTGCCGTCCCGGTCGGGCTGGTAACCACTGCACTCTGCTGCCTCATTGGTGCTCTGTGGATCAAACTAGGAGAGGTTTGGGATCTCTGAAATGCATCAGACAGTGGCTGGGAAGGCTGAAGGGAGACAAGGATGCTTTGTAGTGTGATGAATACTCAGGAAGGGTGATTAGATTTTGAAATGTTTATGTGGCTCATTTAATGGAAAGAAGAAAAGCAGACAGGAAGAAAAAAAAGTCTTTATCACAGCAGCTACCTCTCGGCTTAAGTCATGTTCTGCCCCTTAGCCCAGCACACCGCCCCTGGAAAGTAGTTTAACCACTTCTTTCCCTCCTGGGCCTGTTAGTTGGGAGCGGTCCTTCTGAGCCCACAGCAGGCTCAAGGAAGGGGAATGAGAGTCAGTGAGTAGGGACTAGCCAGTAGAGAATTCTGTTGCCTTTTTGTCTGTGAAACAAGAATGTCAAGTAACAATTGTTTCTTCATCCCTGTGAATGTGAGCCTTGTGTTTTCAAAGGTCAGTGCCTGTGAGCACATCATGGTTTCGAGTGGGTTCCTATGGTAATCAGGCCATCGTGACTGAGGGCATTCTGTGTCAGACAACGGGGTGCTGGATTTTCATCCTTCTATGCAGTTCGTGCTTGTTTCCTGCAAATGTAACCATTTCTGTTTTTCCCCTTTTCTTGCTTTTATCCTTTCTGTACCACATGTAGGGCTGGAGCCAGAGCCTTCGTCAGCAGGTATGGTTTCTCTTGCATTCTCACCGTCCTGGCTTTCTACCAAGGACCCCTGAGTTAGAGGGGAACCATGGAGTTATTCTCTGTGTGAGAGGTTTTTTCCTTCCTGTTTCTCAGATGAGTGGAGGCCCTCTTCCAATGCTGATGCCAATGGAAATGCCCAGCCCTCTTCACTCACTGCCAAGGGCTACAGAAGTGTGCATCCCAACCTACCTTCCGACAAGTCCCAGGTAGGCATGTGCCTAAGGGGAGGGTCGGGACTGGTGAGTGGTACCTGTTCTTGAGTCTCTTAACTTAAGCCGGTGACTTCCTGCTTTCCCGACTGGATAATGGAATAGGTTTCAAGCTTTTGGACAACTCTGGATAAGCTCTGCAAGGGCCAAGCTAGGGGGAAGTTGGGGTCAAGGGGAGCAGAGGCATGGAGTGAGGCTGGTCTGTACCAGGGTGCTGGAAATAGACCCTGAGGCTTTCTAGGTTTGTTGTGTATGTAGAAGTTTTCTAAAGAGGGAATTCATTTAGCCTTGGATATGTAGGAAAAAGATCTGAGATGTTGTAAAAAAAAAAATTCTTTAGAGTGTAATATTCAAGAGAAGAATGTATCTTGTGTTTATTTCAGTTGTTTTCTGGAGATGGGGCTGTAAGAACTCCAGCGACAGTATCCTTAGATTCAGATCAGGTAGCTGTGGCCAGGCCCTAAGTCCAGCAGCCCAGGAACAGGCACAATGTCAGTGCAGCCCAGCTCTATCCTACAAAAGAAAATCCCCCACAGCTGTGCAAATTGGAGTAAGGATACCTTTGCTGAAGTCTTTCCCCCTTAGGTGGCTTTCCTGATCTTTATTCCTTCCCTCTCCTGTTGTTACTTTGTCATTTTGATGAAGGGAATAAACCATGTTTTAATTTAGGTGATCTGTGATGAACGTTTTTACATACAGGAGCCACATCTGTGGAATGGGCTACTACTCCTTTCTCTCCCCTCTCCTTCCCCCCTCTCTCTTTCTTTCTCCTTCTGCCTCTCTCTTTTTTTGAGACAGGGTCTCTATCTGTTGCCCAGACCAGAGTGCAATGTTGTCCTCCTAGCTCACTGAGGCCTCCAACAGCTGGCCTCAAACGATTCTCCCACCTTGGCTTCCCAAGTGTTGGGATTATAGGTGTAGGATACCACGCCTAGCCCAGTCCTTTCTCTTAAAGGAAGCTGTGCTGCTCAAAACGATTACAGAAATGTGTTCCTTGTGTGGCCTATTTCCCTATGCCTTCCTTCTGTGAAGGTGTTCGCAGAACTCACAAGAAGTCTGGAAATTTTGCAGGTTCTTCTTAGTTTCCACCCTACTTCTCCAATGATCCTCTGCTTCCTGCTTCTGAGGATGTAAAATTGCACTTGCTGCTGAAATGAAGCTGAATCAGAGATGGTTTTCTCCCTCTCTACAGATGCCTGTCTTCCCCAGCATGGAATTGGTTGCTTAATTGTCTACCTTCGGCAACAAACACATTTAGCAACAAACACATTTAGCCTTTCTGCCACCTGCCATGACTTTCCTCCCTAGGTACGGTCATATGCATCCAGGGTCACTGGTTAGAACCAGGAGCTGTGAAAAAGCCTGGCTTTCTGAAGTCCTCATTAGACACAGGGACTGGCGAGGTCACTTGTCCGGTAAATGACTTGCCATGGTTTTCACATTTCTAAACTCTTTCACAGTGTATAAATGTGCTGCCTGTGGCAGACACACTTCCTTTTCAGTCATCTCAAGAATGGGTGCCATCAGTTCTATGCAGATTAAGAAACAGTGCTGATTAATTCAGACCAAATGTAGAAGCATGTCCTCTTCCACTGTCAGTGACTAAGTTCAAAGGGTAACTCAGTAATTCTTTTTGGCTTCTGAAACAGCTTTTTTGAAAAGATAATTTTAAAAGCATGTGAAGTAAATACAAATTCTTTTAAAATACATTTATTTAACACAGCTTTATTGAGCATCTCTGTTGTGTTGAGATCACTGTGTGAAACACTGCCCTCAGTTTATAAGGGTGAACACCCTATAATATCTTTTATAATGTGTGTTTCCTTATCTGTTACTATCCAATAATTTTCTTTTTACTGGGGTTCCCTTTAAGGAAACCTGGTAAATTGCTGATAAAGAGGCTTTATCCTGCATATTCAGTGTAAAATCAGCCATCCAAAGTTCAGGAACCTTGAGGTCACACATTGAAAACATGACTTCTTGTCTGTATAGTCATTGCCAGAGCTGTAAGTATGCACTAGCTTATACAAGGGAATTAGTAGTTGATGGAAGTGTTTAAACTATAAACATACCAGCTTATTCCAGAAGCCTCATATTTTCACTGACCCATCTTCTAAAAAGACACATAGAATTTCATTTGTAGCCAACTGGGCAAAATGCAAATTGCCTGTGTGGTTCCTGCCTGTGTGTTGTATCGTGTTTACAACACAAAACAATTCTTTAGGACTAAAAGAAGCCCCAGGGCAGGAGACCTTTGGATCTGAGTGCACTGTTGATCCTCTGGGGAAGTGTCCTCTCTACAGGGTCAAAGCCCTGGGAAGGCTCATGGCTGATGTAATGCATCCCTGGCACCATATATGGCAATAGCTGAAATAAGTTAGAAACTCACTAAAGCTGATTTCTATCTTTGGACAAGAAGAAATCACATATGGGACATTTAAGCTGACAGTAAAAGTAAATCTGAGCTCAAATCAAAATGGTCTTTTGCTTACCTCCCTATAGTCATTATCAGGGTGCCCAACAATCCCTTTGGTGCATGCTAGCCCAAGTGATTTGTTTCTAGAATCATTTAGTCTGTAAACATGCTCACTGAAACCAAATGAGTTCACCTGAAAGCTTTTGCTGTTGCTGACAGAGAGGGGCTGTTCATTTTAGTTTTTTTCCTCTGGTACATATCCACTGGCACTGTTATGGGTGCCCTGTGAAAGGCTAGGCATTGAATTAACCAATGATATCCAAATAAGCTGCTTCTCCAATGAGCTTATTTGTACCTTGAAAACTGAGTTTAAGGAATAGGTTATTTACTGTTTCTGGGTTGATGTTCTAATCCGGACTCAGAAGAGTCTTTTGGAGATAGAGTCTTGCTCTGTCACCTAAGCTGGAGTGCAGAGGTGCCATCACAGCTCACTGCAGCCTTGACCTCTGGGCTCCAGCAGTTCTCCCACCTCAGCCTCCTTAGTAGCTGAGACTACAGGTGTGTACTACCATGCCTGGCTATTTCTTTTTTAATTTTTTTGTAGAGACAGAGTCTTGCTATATTGCCCAGGCTCGTCTCAGACTCCTGAGCTCAAGTGATCCTTCTGCCTTGGTCTTCCAAAGTCCTGGGATTACAGACGTAAGACACAGTGCCCAACCCATAAAACTTTAAAATATTTTTTACCTATTCACCCTTTTAACATTTTCTTCTTGTCACCTGTGTGCCACATATATAAGAATAAAATAAAACTGGCTAGGTGCATTGGCTTATGCCTGTAATCCCAGCACTTTGCGGGGGCTGAGGAGGGTGGATCACAAGGTCAGGAGTTTGAGACCAGCCTGGCCAATATGGTAAAACCCGTCTCTACTAAAAATACAAAAAACTAGCTGGGCATGATGGCGTGCACCTGTAGTCCTAGCTGATTGGGAGGCCGAGTCATGAGAATCACTTGAACCTGGAGTCAGAGGTTGCAGTGAGCTGAGGTCGTGCCACTGCAGTCCAGCCTGGGCGACAGAGCAAGACTCTGTCTCAAAATAAATAAATTAATAACAATACATAAATAAATAAATTCCAAGTAGATCCACATTCTTGCACCCTCCCCATTTTTGGTCAAAATTCACTTGATGTTGACCAAACTCTAATATACTTCACTTGTGCAATTTGGAGAAAAGTTCTGGTTTTCTTCTAGAACTGGGATATCTTTAAGAATAGGGGCCACTCAAGAAAATCGAGCAAAATGAAGTTTCCTTATCTCATAGTCTGATTCTCAGTTGAGCTGCAGGTTGGCAGATGACTCTCATTGATGTGAGAATCAGACTGGAGGGTCACCCCATTTCCCAACCCTCTGTTCCACTGAGACCCAAGGAGGAGCGGTGTTGAGAAGAGAGAGAATGCTGTGTGTGCCTCTGGACTTCTAGCCAGAGCTTTGGGCTTAGGCTGTGAGTCTGAGGCTGATCATTTACCTCTAGGACTGATCCCCTTTGTGTGGTAGTGGGCTGGGTGAGATGGGGATGGGGCTGGATTTTGATAAATTAGGCACAGTCAAATCCGGTAGGCCAATTAACTCCTTCATTGCCTGGTCCCCTTTTTTGTGTGCATCAAAAATGAGAGACTGTGTGCTTTTAATCTCATGCTTGTATTCTTTCTAATAATTAGTTTCATCAAGTTACTTCCTCTGAGAAAAGAACACATGTGTATTCAAAACTCCTTTGCATTCTCCTCTTAGGGTGCTTTAATTTGTTATGCTTATGGAATTGAGTGCTAAATCTCAGTGACTCAAGACATCTGTCTCATGTGAACACAAATAAGGACTGTTCTTCCAATTCTCCTTTTCCTAAGGGAAAAGAATGAAAGGGACTCAAAAGAGTTTCAGTGAACATAAACTTTTAAAGCCAAAGGCTTGAAGATAAATCTTGAGTGAAGGAGGTTTAAGGGGGAGTTGGGGGCTTTGGGGCTTCTCCCACTGGTGCTTAGTTCACTTGGTGCCCTTCTTGGGTGAGGGTGTCTAATAAAGATGCAGTCAGCCAAGGATTGATATCAAAATTAATGTAGAATGTGGCCTGCTATGGGCTGGGCTCAGCCTCCCTGGATGCACAGGAGAGTCAGGCCTGCCTCTTCAAGTGAGTGGGATTCAGTCTTTGGCTTCACTTAGAGAGAATTGTGAATACTATGAGGAGTCTAACCCAAGGATTTGCCAAAAAACGTGTTAAGAATTGTTTTTGCTTCAGATCATGTAATGCTGTTGTTTCTAATGATCGTCCTTCTTTCCATTTCCCCTCCTCTTTCTTTTTTCCCTGTTTGATAACATATCTTGGAAATATTGCTAAAGGTTCTCTCTCCCCCACACCCTCCTCTTCCTAAAAAGGACCGCTTTGCATGGCAGTGCCCCACCATCCACAATACCTACAAGGATTCTCTCTATATGAGCTCACCAAAGCCTTACGTCCCAGTTGGCACCCCCAGCCAGCAGAACACCTCACACCCCCAGCCCATCTCTGTCCTCCTGGCAGCTGGATCGGCTCCCAAAGGTGTGGTGTGCCCTGGTTCCTTGCTTTCGGACTCCACGTTCCCCAGTGCTTCATCCCAACCCCAGCAGCACTGTGCAGCCACCAGGAGAGTTTATCATAAGAATGTGAGCTCTAACCCATGTCGTGAGGCAGTTGGGAATAAAAAGGTCAGCAGCTTATATGTACCTTGTTTATCCAATAACATTTGCCTGGCGGCGTCAGAAAACTCCTCTCGTGTTGCACGTGACCCTGCCAAAGGCACTCCCTCGGAGGCTGCAGGCACCAGAGCACCGGCTCCCAGCCCTGTCTCCCGCACAGCCGGCACAGGAAAACCACCCCCTGCTCCTCCTCCTGACCCTCCCAAGCTATTCTTTGACATCCGTAAAGATGCCGTTAACCGTGGCGAGAGCCCTTCCCTGGGGACGCGGGCTTCGTTCCCAGATGTGAGACCACCTGTACTAGGCCCCCAGGTTACCTCTGATCCCGAAAAACAGAAGAGCAAAGAATCTTACCTTTTGCAGCCGAGTTATCCAGCCAAGGCAAGAAATGAGGAATGTTTGTGTGTCTTCTCCACTGTCTCTTTCAAAACTGATGAGAGCAGCTCATTGTTCACTGGGCTGCCCTACCCTCCCTTTCCTCATTAATATTATTGTGGCTTGAATTCTGAATTCTTCTGTCTGCACATCTCAGCACAGTACTCTCTTTGTCTGTCTCTCTTTTCTGTAAATGTGTAAGTATGCTGGAGCGTGGAATCCGGAGACTAATAACATGGTGAGATACGCATTGTTCATGGTTTTTTACAAGGTGCCAAAGAAATTGTATTTACTCTCAAGCTTTTAGGCTCCATGGCAGGGTTGTGGGGTTAAACACCACCTGCCTGCCTGTGCTGTTGTTCTCCCTTCTTCTCTCATAAAGTGTTAAAAGGATTCAAAAATAGATGGATGAAAAGCAGAGTTGGATGGGGTTCCCTCTGTGTCATGGAGTGTCAGAAGGCCAGCTGGCCAGCTCTGACTGTCTCATGTACCCTAAGGAAAGGGCACTGATTAAATGTTTCTCAGAGTACCTCACTGCATGCCCACTCTCAAGTGTTTAAATCTGGAATTCCTTCCTTGTGTCCTTCCCCTTTCCATAACGACCCCCTTATTTCCACAGGATGCCACTTCCTCCAGTGCAGCCCAGCCGGAGGTAATAGTTGTCCCTCTCTACCTGGTTAACACTGACAGAGGGCAAGAAGGCACGGCCAGATCACCAGCACCTCTGGGGCCTCTTGGCCGCCTGCCCACAATCCCAGCGACCGCCTCTGCCGCCTCACCTCTGACCTTCCCGACTCTAGATGATTTCATTCCCCCTCATCTGCAGAGGTGGTCCCACCACAGCCAGCCAGCCCGCACCTCTGGCTCCTTTGCCCCCATTAGCCAGACGCCACCATCCTTCTCACCACCACCTCCACTGGTCCCCCCCACCCCGGAGGACCTCCGCAGAGTCTCGGAGCCTGACCTCACAGGAGCTGTTTCGAGTACCGTAAGCTTGCCGGACTCCCTTCCCCATGGCTTTCCTGAATCTCCTCCCAGCAGTCACATCCCCTCTGTCACTGAAGCGCTGAGTTCTGAGGAAAGCACTGGCTGCCACTGTGCCTGCGTGATGACTGGAGCCATGTCCCCTGTCACTCACGTGCATGCTTCCTGTGTGTCTTCCCTGGGTCTCTCGGGGCCATTCCCCATCTCTGCAGTGCCTCCTCTGCTCTGTCCTGTTGAGAATGCACGTCTTTCTCCCTCAAAGACATTACCTGTGGCCTAGATTTGGACTGGCCATGCTCTTCACAGGCCAGGCGGGTGGTCATGTGGATAGCCGAGGCAAGTTGAAGAATTACGGGAAAAGCAATGGCAGGTGTGGTAAGTGCTAGTTGCCAGGAAGTGGGGAGATCTGGGGAGGAAAAGACTCACTCTTTTGCTGACCTAGTAAGTAAATAAACTCTCTGTAGTATACAGAAATGACAGAGACTAGGAATTTTTTTTTTTAAAAGAGAGTTGAGTTTAAGTGAGCAAGTGGGTCTGAAAGCCCTGTACAAATGTTAGGACTTTTACCTCAAAAGGCAGGCAGTTGCTAGAGCCCCTGGGGAGGAGGTCCCAGGAGCCTTTGTGGCAAAATGGGGCACGAGTGGTCACGGGAAGTCAAAGGGCCCAGTGCCTCCGGTCCCATCCTAGGGGGTGGGGGATTAAGTTCCCATCACAGGTGGGAAAGCCCAAGTGCTTTAGAGAAAAAGCTGTCAACGTGCTTGGGTCGCCTTTTTCTTTAGGAGCCCTGGGAATTGAGAGAATCTGATCACTTCAGTGCAGGTTGTAACATGGGGATACGTGAATCTCCTCATAGGGCTGTGGGGTTCAGTGGGATCGAGTAGTAAAAGTTCCTGTTACAGGGGTTGACATAGAGAAGGTGCCTAGTGGATGTTAGCCATGTTGCTGAGGACTTGCTCTGGCACATGAGGGCCAGAGTCACTCAAAAGCAAGTAACTGGTTAGTTAGCAATTCATTGTTGAGTTTCTGCCATGGTCTAGGCATTCTGCTCAGTACCATGGGTAGAACCATGAGTCAGGACCTTGTTCTCAAAGGGTTTTTTGGGGTAGGAGGTCACTTCTCAAGCTTTGTGTACTTGGGCTCATCTGAGGGTCAGGGAGGCTTGTTTAAATGGTCTCCCCCAGGAGAGTAAATTCTATATTCCTAGAATTTCTGACTGAGGGGTCTGGAGAAAAACCTGGGAATCTCACTTGGTAGGAAGTGCTCAGGGGTTTCAGATGCTGGGGTCCACACACTACATTTTGAGATACAGTCATCTAGTGGGTCATGCAATTGGCTGATGGAACTAAGCGTTTACTGACATCCCTTTATGTAAAGAGGTATGCCTGCAAAACTGTTCCAAATGGCTTGTTAAGCCAAAGCCAGTCATGCAGAAAGCAGGAAGGAAACTTTTTATTTGGCTTATTAGATAAATTATAATGAGGCATCAATCACATCAAAGCTGGGAACTGTTATGTCCTGAGCTGGGCCCTCTTCTGAAATCTCTAGTGCTGTGCAATGTAGTTAGGTCAGGACCAGGCCCAGTATGGCCCATGGGCTTTGGACATCTTCTAGCTTTGAGTTTTGCATCTCAGCAACTTTGGAGAAAAATGCTAGATTATTCCCTGATCTATTCCTCTCTACCTTCAGCTGAACATAGAATTTAGAAGCCAGTCTTGTTTTGGGGAGTTGAGGCATCTTCCTTTTGACATGGATTATGTTTGCCTGGAGCAGTGGGTAAAGTGAGTCTTACGTTTAGTGTCCTCTAGACCATTGTGAGTAGTTTTATTGTGCATCCTATAATTTATCATTTGTGTAGACCTAGGTTTTCATATCAAGTTTGTTTTAGGTGTACCAGGACAGATTAGTTGGGACAGTGTCCTCAATTTCTCAAACCTGACTAATCAGCCTGGTGTAGACTTCCCAGAAGGACCTCTGTTGGCCTGATAGCTTCTGGTTTGGCCCTGGGTGGCAGAGGTGAAAAAGGAAACTACTTGGATTCCTCCTCCTGCTCTGTGAATAGTATCTGAGTTGTGAGCTGACACCTGCTCCATCTGTAGCTATTTGAGAGAAAGAAGGAAAAATAAAAGTTGTGTTAATTGGTTTGAGCTTTTTTTAGTCAATAGCTGTTTTTGTGATGTTCCAGAAGTAAGACATAAAGTAAAATTTGTAAAATGCTTAATGCTCATACACCCAAACATCACGTTAGACATTTATACTTTAAAGAGCTGTATGCCTTTTGTGTTTCTTGGATGCATTCAGGGAGTTTTTAGTGATATGTCATTTATCATCATTATATCACTTTGGAGATAAATTAGGAAAAGTGTGATTATTTTCCACTTTCTAAATAGAGGAATTGAGGTAAGGTACGTTTGTATAAAATCATACTGTGCTTCTCAAGTGTTGAGAAAAAGTTTTATTCATGAAATTGAGTTGCCCCTCATAACTAAATAGTGGCAGCTGTTTAGTGGACTTTCAGAAGAGATACACTGCCCTAGGCAGTGTTGTGACACTCCTACTTTGTGTTGGGAGCTGTCCTGGGTGCGGATGCCCATGTCCGCTTTTGATAAGCTACAAACATTTGCTCAAACATTTTTGCTACAAACACTTGCTCAGACACACCATTGCTGGAAGATACCGCCTGTCATTCACGTGGCATTTACTGAGCACCTGTTATCTGCAGGATGTTGGTCTAAGTATGAGTGAGGGGGTGGCCCTCATCCTGTGGGTGTTTTCACAGGAGTTGATCTCTGATTATTGCTTCAAGATAATTATTGCTTCAAGAGCAACTATCAAAATCTTGTTCTTAAAGCTTTTTGGAAGAGCATCCTCAATCTAGGGTTTATGAACTCAAAAATGGAAATGTATAGATATCATGGAGGAAACTGTCTAAATATCCTTACTACCTTTTGGGGTGTTACTTTGTTTTAAAAGACTGGCATTATCCCCAATATGCAGATTATAATGTTAGTATTAATGATTGTATTGGTATTTCTGGCAGAGACTTCAGTTTTTAAGTTCAGGATTCTCACAAGTCTTTAGGGATCTTGTCACTTTAATATTAAGAGCGAAAAAATGTCACAGTAGGATAGGATAATATCCAAATCTCAGAAGCAAGCATCAGGAAAATTGCTCAGTGATGTTGATGCTAAGAGTAGCTTTCTGAAAAAACCTGTTGCTCAACTCCTTCCTGTTCTTACATTAATGTCTTCTTGTCCTCATGTTGTCTTACATTTCTCTGTACAGTGTACTAAACTTCCCTGATTTTTCCCAATTAAACCAGCTCTCGTTCTTGGATCACATTTGGAATTGCATGGGTTTTGCATGTTATTCTACTTTGATTTGAGTTTGGTTTTTCAGTAACCGGATTGACCCACAACTGTTAGCAGGTGGACATAATGAATGATGTTGCTGAGACTTGCAGTAACATTCACCTTCCCTCTCTCCTCTGCCCTGTACTAATACCAGCAAAGAGAATAACCATTCCAGCTTAAACTTCTGACGTGTCTCATGGATTGCATTTCTTTTTATAATTAAGATGATTGTAAAGCTTTATATTTCTTCTTTTTAAAAAACATTAAAGCTAGCTTTTTATATTTACAGTTAGTTACATTGTTTGTTTGTTTCAGGATTCCAGTCCTCTACTAAATGAAGTTTCTTCTTCCCTTGTTGGAACTGATTCCCAAGCCTTTCCACCAGTTAGCAAGCCTTCGTCCGCCTATCCCTCCACAACGATTGTCAATCCTACTATTGTGCTCTTGCAACACAATCGAGGTAAGAGAGGCTCATGCCCCACTTCCAGCCCACTGGAACCAGCATAGCTATTCCATGATATCTGGGTCAAAAATTCTGTTATTTCACAGAAGTATTCACAAATCCCATTGTTTCCCAAGGCCATTTGCCTCAGTTTACTCACTCATGCGCCATAAAATAAACCCCGGCAGACAGAGGCCCCTGATTTGAGGTGATGTCAGCTGTCTGAATAAGTAAGCTGGGTTAGTTCCACTTCTTGGGTGTTCATGGTTGTCTTCTGCAAATCGTATCATCAAAAAAAAAAAAAGAAGAAGAAAGGAAAAAGTTTCTGTCTCTCGATTGTAATTAGAGGTTTAGCTTCAAAAATCTAGGTACAATAATACCTCTTTTAAATAGTATCTGAAATGATTTAGTTTTTTGACATAATGAAATTTCTAGGAGCAGAATTTGGAGTACCAAATTTTAAAAAAGAAAACATATCATGTAGACCATTTTCTAGAATATAAAACGTGTTTTTGTACCTTGAAAACAGACTATTGAATTTTTCTTGACGACTCACTGGCCTTCATTCTTGCCAGCCATTTGTACTACGTGGTTCTAGGCAGCTCTGCTTAGAGTTTTTGTGTTTGTTTTCTGTAGTCCCTGACTGCTTCTGGTTGGTTTCTCTACTTCTCTGAAAAGCAGAGGCTGGGCATGGTAGCTCACGCCTGTAATCCCAGCACTTTGGGAGGTCAAGGTGGGCAGATCACCTGAGGTTGGGAGTTTGAGACCAGCCTGACCAACATGGAGAAACCCCGTCTCTGCTAAAAATTAGCCGGGCGTGGTGGTGCATGCCTGTAATCCCAGCTACTCGGGAGGCTGAGGCAGGAGAATCGCTTGATGGGAGATGGAGGTAGCGGTGAACCGAGATCCCACCATTGCACTCCAGCTTGGGCAACAAGAGTGAAACTCTGTCTTAAAAAAAAAAAGAAAAAGAAAAAAGACAAGAAAAGCAGAGAAGCCTTGAGGTGGGGTGAAGCAGAAGTGCTTTGGGGTAGTCATTGTATATGTTGACCCTTCTGCTTTAAAATTCCAGGTGATGATTCAAAATCCCAAGTTTTCCTTTCGGACTTCCATAGAGAAATACACTTTCTCTTTACAAAAGTCCTTTGTAGCGTGAAATGTCAGGTTTTCAAGCTGTTTCCTCTTGTAGAAAGGGCTTATTCGTCTGAATTTTCAGTAACAGTGGAGGTTTAATTATTTTGTTCAGAGCTCACATCATCCTTTTCTTGATGACTCTGTGCTTTCCTGCTTCATGGTTTTCCTCCACTCCCCTCCTCTCCCCCTTCCTCTCTGCATTAATTTGAATGAGAATGGGACTGGAGTCTATTTTTAATTGTTTTCCATACTAAATAGAGTTTTTCTGTTTTCTCCTTCTAACTTGAAAAGCAGATGAATAAAACATTTTCTTTCACTTCAGAGTTTTCCACTAAAATCTTAAGGTTGTTTTAGTACTTTCGTTATTTTTTTTCACTATGTGTAGCTCCTGTATTAATTTTCACCCATGAATCTGTGTTCTTCAAAAGAAAAGAAGGGTCCCAGCTCCCACAATGAACCACCCAGGAGCCCATTCTCCTTCTGCGGTACCATGCGCCTTACTGGTAGTGACTCTCTTTGCCCAGAAAGTCTGTAATACAGGACAAAGTAAAATTTTGTTTCTCTGAACTTCCTTATGACTCATATATATATTTTTTAATTCAGTCAAACAGAAGCAAATTAGTTCCCAGAAGGACAGACAGTTTCTTTAAAAATGGGATTTATTCCCAAGGCAACTTGGTTTTTGGGAAATGCCAAGTATAATGTCAGCTGCTTCTGCCAAGTCCCTCTGATGACACCTAGTGAGCCATCGCTGGGCACAGAAATGCCTATAGTTCCTTTTTGTTTTTTCCTTGAATAGATGGATTCCTCTTATTTACCCAAATGCCTTTCTCTTTTGTCCAAGTCCTGCCCTTGGGTTTAAAAATCAGAATTGTGCAGCCTGAGACACACATCCTTCAGAAAAGGATACAAATAATGGCGTTAATTTTTTGGAATTAAAGCGTAGCTTTCCATAAAGAGCAAAACCATATGTTCACTAAGCAGTAGGGCAGGAAGAGTCAAGAAGAATAGAAGAGCTTCGCTGGCCCAGCCCTGTATTACTAATCATAAATTGGGTTTAGGTCAAGTGTTTTTGGCATTGCTTTGGAATTTGCCTAACCAGGCAGGTCCGCTTTGCTTCATAAACATTACCCTTAAAAATAATTTCTTAACTATTGCAAAGTCTCCTGAGGGAATAACTTTACTCCACTTCTGGAATTCTAGTTTAGTCATACTAAAAAAGTGCCTCCCCTTTTTCAAGACTGTCCCAGGGCATAGTGTGGCAATAATGCTGTCTCTCCAAGCCAGCTTCCCCCTACTAGAAAGGCACTAAGGGGCACTCAGCCTCTGGGCTGGCACTGATGGTTGTGAACGACACAGCTCTTTCCCCCTCTTTCCTGAGTTTTCATACTACATGGGTATGAAGGCGAGTCACTTACCATCAGTCTGGGAGGGAGGCTTTGAATTGGAAAACTCTCAGGATTAAAAGAGGTGTGTGGGTTCCCTTGCTAAGGGCTTCTCAGTCTATGTACATTGGATCCTGACAGTCTGGTTAACCTGCAGGTTCAGCCTCACAAGGTTTAGGGTAGAGGAGACAAGATTCTACATTTTCTTTTCTTTTTTTTTTCTTTGAGACCGAGTCTCACTCTGTCACTAGGCTGGAGTGCAATGGTGCCATCTTAGCTCACTGCAACTTCCACCTCCTGGGTTCAAGCAATTCTTCTGCCTCAGTCTCCTGAGTAGCTGGGACTACAGGCATCCACTAACATGCCTGGTTAATTTTTATATATTTAGTAGAGACGGGGTTTCACCATGTTGGCAAGGATGGCCTCGATCTCTTGACCTTGGGATCTGCCTGCCTTGGCCTCCCAAAGTATTGGGATTACAGGTGTGAGCCACTGCACCTGGCCCGAGATTCTACATTTTCAGTGAGCTTAGATCACATTGAGAACTAGAGCTCAGAGGTTCCCAGACTTACCTTACGGACACATGAAACAGTCTAGTTTCTTTCTAATGCTTTAAAATAACAGCACTAGAAGTGGCTACTGTTATCTGTGTTGCATGTCATCCTAGGAAAGAAAGGCCATTTCACACCTCAGAACTGGAGACAATGGAGTCTTTTTTTTTTTTTTTTTTTTTGAGACAGGTCTCACTCTGTTGTCGAGGCTAGAGTGCAGTGGTGCAATCATGGCTCACTGCATCCTCAACCTCCTGGGCTCAGGTGATTCTCTTACTCAGCCTCTAGAGTAGCTGGGAACACAGATGTATGCCACCACACCTGGCTAATTTTTAAATATTTTTTGAAGAGACAGGATTTCACCATGTTTACCAGGCTGGTCCTTAATCCCTGGGCTCAAGGGATCTGCCTGCCTCGGCCTCCCAAAGTGCTGGGATTACAGGCATGGTGCCTGGCCAATGTAGTCTTATTTATTTATTTATTTATTTTGAGACAGGGTCTTTCTCCATTGCCCAGGCTGGAGATCAGTGGCACGATCTTGGCTCACTGCAATCTCTGCCTCCCAGATTCAAGTAATTCTTGTGCCTCAGCCTCTGTAGTATCTGGGATTACAGGCACATGCCACCACGCCCGGCTGATTTTTGTATTTTTTAGTAGAAATGGGGTTTTGCCATGTTGACAACATGGTCTTTTAAATGGAATACATTCACTTCTGTGGCTGAAGCTCAGCAGCCTTCTGAATAGTGTGTGGGAACCATAGGCCTCCTTAGTACCACAGGACACTTTGACATAATGGACAAGGAAACGGAGGCTGAGAGGTTTAGTGATTGGTCATTGTCATCTGGAAGTTACTGGCAGAGCTGAGGCCAAGCTGCACTGGGCTTCTGCATGTTCAGCCAGCATGAACCTCATCCACGTGGCAGAAGTGGCCAGGCACCGCTTCCCAGGCTGTGAGCTCCTGGGCTGCTCGCTGTTTACTTTGGGTTCATACTGATTGTAGCAGGAAGGTGGGGACGCAGCCAAGGGGAATGATAGCAGTACCCACGGGTTGGCAAACTTTCTATTTTTATCTATGTGGCTGCTTTATATTTAGCAGCTGTGGAAGGTAAAGGTCATTTTTGTGCTCTCGTCTCATAGCAAGTACACATAGGACTCTGCAAAGGACATAGTGGCTTCCCTTCCATGCAAGTGCCCAGGATAGTGAGAAACCAATAGCCCTTCAATGCACAGGACCAGCAAGGTCTTAATGACTAGAATTGGAATGAAATCTGGACTAGGAATCAGGAATCCAGGTTCTAGATCCAGCTGATTTTCAGAGTTATCTTGGGTAATTTGTGCCCCTTATCTGAAGTCTCTCAGCCATTGCTGATTTTTTAAAGATTTCTCTTGTACTCTGGACAAGCCAGATTACTACAGTGGCTAAGGCTAGGCCTTAGTTTTCTCCTCTGTACAATGGGAAAGAATAATCGTAGCCAACTAACTGCTAGAGTTGTTGCAAAGTTTACAAGTGTTATTTGTAAAAGTGCTAAAACAACTTTTGGCATTTAGCAAGCTCCCAAGAGATGGTCACTGACATGGTTATGATTATAATTGCATTTCCTTCAAAAGGTACCAAGACTGGAGTCATATAAGGTCTTGCTCACTTGAAACTGGAGGGTTGGGTGGATTCCCTTCTGTGATGGAATCATCTTGAGATAAGATGTAAACAGCTAGAAAATTGTGGCAGTCCCCTGAATCCTGGTGTAGATCTGGGAGTGGGGCGGGCTGGGAGATACCACACTGGTATAGTGGGAGCCATGCTAATGATGCAGTGGCTGATGCACGCTAATGATGCAGGTAGCTTGCAGTCAGATGACTACATGCACATTGTAGCATCTAAGTCCAGAGGACAGTGAGAGGATGCAGGGTTGAGATCCTAACTAGTTATGACAGGACTTCTTGGTCTTGCTATATATTGTGTAAATCTCACTTAAACCATGTTTTTTTTTTTAATTGCAGAACAGCAAAAACGACTCAGTAGCCTTTCAGGTAGGTAAGAAATATTTATTTACATGTCAACCCCTGTTCCTGTTGAAACCGTCTTCTGGTCACCACCTGATGTTCAATCAGCAAAATCTTCTGAGATCCTCTGATGTGTTTTGGGGGAGTGTTTGTTGTTGGACTACCAGGATGCTGAAAATAAGCATAGTTCTTGCCTCCCTGGAGCTTGTAGGCTGGTGGACAGACCAGACCAGTGAACCACACTAGTAAACATGTCCCACGGAACTGTCATAAGAACCTTGATGGGTAAGAACAGCATGTTCTAGGTAAAAAGAACCAGGAGTCCTACTTTAGATGAGTGTTCATGGCAGGCCTCTCTGAAGAGGTCATCTTTCTGCTGCTTCTGTCTCCCTTCTGGGATGTGAGGAATTAGGGGTTGAGAGATGTTGGTAAGTTCTCTCCTTTTTGGGTGGCAAGCCCAAATGCCAGTAGATGACCCTGGGGTGGTGGGTCCAGGTGATAACCTTCAGACCAGCAGTGCCCAGAAGGCAGTGTAATAAATCTGCTTCTTGAATTTGAGTTGGCATCAGAAATTCCTGGAGAGTTTGTCAAAACTCAGGTTCCTGGGCCATGCCCCTAGAGATTTGGATTTAATGGGTATGGGTAAGAATTTGCATTTCTTTTTTTTTCCCTTTCCTTTTTTTTTTTTTTTTTTTTGAAACAGAGTCTTGCTCTATCACCCAGGCTGGAGTGCAGTGGCACAATCATAGCTTACTGCAGCCTTGAACTCCTGGGTTCATGTGATCCTCCAGCTCAGCCTCCCCAGTAGCTGGGACTACAGGTGTGCGCCACCATGCCCAGCTAGTTTTTTTTAAAGTTTTTTTTTTTTTCTATAGAGATGGAGTCTCACTATGTTGCCAAGACTGGTCACAAATCCTGACCTTTAGCAGTCCTCCCCTCTTGGCCTCTTAAAGTTCCAGGATTATAGGCACCAGCTACTGTGCCTGGCCAAGAGAATGTGCATTTCTGCCCAGCTCCCTGGCAATGTTGATGCTGCCCTGTGCTGACCACACTTGAGTGTGGCGGGTGGCAAGAGCCAACAATGGTGGGAGTGACTGCAGATATAATCAGACATATACAAATAGAATTAGCTCACCCCCTGATAAAGTGTGTAGGATTGGGACCATGTCAGAGTGGGGAGCGAACCCAGGAAGGGGAATGTGTAGCTATTTCCTTGTAGCTTCCTGTAGCCATTCTGCTTTGAATCCTGGGTCTGGTGCTGCCTCAGGCAGGTTATATAATGTCTCTGGGCTTCAGTTTTCTTACTGTCAAATGAGGAAAGCAGTGGTGCCTCCCAGGTTGTATGACGATTAAATGAGATTCTGCTCATTAACAGCTCAGCACTGAGCTGCTGCTTAACAGATGTGTGGCTTAATAGATGTGCATTCCATTTACCAGGCAGTGCTCTGTGGATTCACTTATCATTGTATTCAGGGCCTCCTTTGTATCCTGCACTGAGCTGGGATCTGAGGTTACATCAGAGAACTGTGCTGCCCTTGAGCAGCGAATAATGTGGTGCTAACTGTGTGGTGCCAAAGTGTGTAACTTTTCTTTGGTCATGGACTCCTTAGAGAAACTATTGAAGGCAATAGATTGATTCTCAAAACAAAACAAAAAAAGCCACACACATGTAAACATGTGCACATGATTTCTGTGGAATTGCGCACACTCATGAACTTCAGGGTTAAGAATCCCTGATTGGTGGATAACAGAAGCCACTATTTTCTGAACAGCTGCTACATGATTTCTGTGCAACTTCTTGCCACTGCTGTTCTGTGATTGGTGGTGAGCCTGGGTGGGGAGGACATGGGGTTCTCACACCCTCTCAGCCTTATCAGGACTTGGCTGTGAGACCAAGACAGGCTGTGGTTGAGCTCAAGGTGCCCTTGGCTGCCCCTCCTCCAGCTGCCACTCTCCAGCCCACTTCATTCCCTGGCCCCAGCCCAGGTTGCTAAGAGTGGTGGCTCTGAAAAAAAAGATGGCTCCTGTGGGCTCCTTCCTGTTGGTGGGAATTTGAAAGAAGGGTAGACGAGATTAAAAAGGCTTCCAGCCACACGTTAGGAAATGCAGAGCTTGGTCCTAGCTCCTTCTTCTTGGAGCTGTTTGTTTCTGTGGAAGTGACTTCTCTCTAAGCCAGTTTCTTCATATGGGAGACGAGGGTAGTAATCCTTGCCCCAGCCTGGAGGAGGTGTTATTGTGACAGGAAGTGGGAGGATGTTTTGTGCATCAAGAAGTGAAAATGCGAGTGTGGGGTGGCTCATACCTGTAATCCCAGCACTTTGGGAGGCTGAGGTGGGTGGATCACAAAGTCAGGAGATGGAGACCATCCTGGCCAACATGGTGAAACCCCTTCTCTACTAAAAATACAAAAATTAGTTGGGCATAGTGGTGCACACCTGTAAAAAAAAAAAAAGAAAAAAGAAAAAGCGAGGATGGCTCCACTGTGCTGGCAGCTCAGGCTCATTCCTTGGCTCTAAAATAAGCCTGATGCTATTGCTTTCCCTGTATTTTGGGACAGATCCGCTGATGATGTTTGATAGAGTGGGGCCTAAAGTAGATGCTCACTAAATATTAGGTTATGCTTTAAAAGCAGCAGTACCGCTTTGTTCAGGAGCTCCCGAAAGAGAGAAGACTGGCTGGGTTGGCACTCTCCAGTCTCTTAGAGCAAGTAAGCTTATCCATCACCTGCAGGGATGGGACTCCAGGGCTGCCAGACTCCCTCTCTGTAGCAGATTTTTGTTGAGCCTCCATGGGGTTTGATGTTCAGGGAGAGTCATCTGAGAATGAAGCCTACATGGTGTTCTCAGGTACCTCTTGGTCCCCTTGGGGAGACAGATGGGATAATAAGATAAGGGCTGGGAGAGTGTGGCCGGCATAGGTGTAGAGAGGCCATCGTTCTTCTGCAGAGAAGTGTGAGCATTGCTGTAATCTTCAGTCACCAGCTCTCCGTGTGAAGAGAAAGGAAGCTATCCCACCTCCTGCAAACAGAGGCCACATCGGACGTTGTCAGTATTGTCATTTATTTAGTGACCCAGAACCTTTCTTTTTAAGGCACAGTATAAAACTAGTAGGCTAGATTTGCAGTGGCTTACACCTATAATCCCAACATTTTGGGAGGCCAAGGCAGGCATCGCTTGAGCTCAGGAGTTTAAGACCAGCCTGGGCAACATGGTGAAACTGCATCTCTATTAAAAAAATACAAAAAATTAACTGAGGCCAGGTGCAGTGACTCATACCTGTAATCCCATCATTTTGGGAGGCAGAGGCGGGCAGTTGGGAGGCAGAGGTAGGCAGATTCATTGAGCTCAGGAGTTTGAGACCAGCCTAGGCAATATGGCAACACCCTGTCTCCACAAAAAATACAAAACAAACTAGCCAGGTGTGGTGACACACACCTGTAGTCCCAGCTACTTGGGAGGCAAAGGTGGGAGGATCACCTGAGCTCAGGGAGGTTGAGGCTGCAGTGAGCCATGATCATGCCACTGTACTCCAGCCTGGGTAAGAAAACGAGACCCTGTATAATTAGAAAAAAAAAAAAAAAGACTAGAAGGAAAAGCTCCCAGGTGTTATGTGAAGGATCAGTATTTTCCTACTGAGAAAACAGCAAGCCTTCATTGTAATACAGGTGTCAGCGCCTGGCCCTGTCACCTGCGTGGTACAGTTAAGTGTCACTTTAGGTTTTCGTTGTATAAAGGGATGCTTTTTCTTCAGGAGCTCTCTGTATATTGAAATCCACTCAGTGATGAGTCACATGACCACAAGCTTCTCAAGCAAAACAATTCAGGGCTAATTTTTATAGATCAAAAGGACTCTGACAGCTTTAGGACAAATCCATGGACTGTCAGCCTGATTTTGCAGTGAAGTGACTGTTGTTAGAGCCGCCTGCCCTAACTCTGAGAATGGCATGTCTGTGATCCTCACCCTGATCTTAAAGCCCCAGGTGAGACTGAGCTTGAAGTCAGCCTCATCTCTTCCCTTCTGCTCACACTCAACAGAAGGCCTTTCCAGGTGGGAGGAGAATGCTTGGCAGAGCCACATTAAGGGTAGAATTGGGTAACTCGAAATCCCTCTATTCTTCCAGGCTTCCTGCCAAATCCTTGGCCTCCCATTGGAATTTTCTGGGAGCATGAGGACCCATTCCATAAAGCCAATCTAGTCTTAACATCCTTTGACATTGATGGTGATGCTGCCAGGGATCAGGCTTTCTGAAGCACTTACTAAGCTTAGAAATCCCTTGAGTGTGGGCAGTCACCCCACGGAGGAGACTGAAAGTTGTAGAACCTGAGCATGCTGATGTCATTGTTTCTCCCACTTCTCCAGCATCTCCTCCACTCACAGACATCTCTGACTTTGTTACAACTTTGCCTGTGTCCTCACATTCTTCCTTTGCACCCGAGTTTGTCCCCCAGCCAGCAGTCTGCACCTTATCCTTTCTCAAAGACGAGAACCTGTCCTCAGTCAGTCAATGAGCAGGTTTTAACTGAGCACTTACTAATTGCCACAGCACATCTTGATGCCTTCATCCTTACCTCATGGGCCTCACTCTCACTGATAGGATTTTAGGCTCCCTTGGCTTGAACTTTTTTTTTTTTTTGAGACAGAGTCTCAGTTTATTGCCAAGGCTGGAGTATAGTGGCATGATCATGGTTTACTGTAGCTTCAACCTCCCAGGCTCAGGAGATCCTCCCAACTCAGCTTCTCAAGAGCTGGAACAACAGGCATGTGCCTGGCTAATTTTTAAATTTTTTGTAGTGGTGGGGTCTTGCCATGTTGCCCAGGCTGGTCTTGAACTTCTAGGTTCAAGCAATCCTCCTGCCTCAGCTTCCTGATGTGTTGAGAGGCATGAGCCACGGCACCTGGCCGTCTTAAACCTTTTTGCCCCTAATCTTTTGACCCTCTTGAATTACCATCTAACACATTCCTTCCTCTGTGCTGAATTCCCCACTCACTCCCCCAACCTCCTGCTCACGCCTTCAACCCTTTCCTTGCAATCTGGCACCCACCCCCGTTGCCCTCCTCAAGTTGCTCCCTTGGAGTGTTCCCGTGACTTCTCTCTTGCCTAATCTAATGCCGCCTCCTCTGCTTCAATTTCTGGGTTTTTTTTTGAGACACTTAACCACCCACGTCTTGGAGTTCTGTCTTCCCTGGTTCAGTGGCACCTTGTGTACTTTCTTGGTTCATCTCCTGTCCCTCGGATGACTTTGCATCCCTCTGGGGATTCTTTTGCCTTGCAGCTGTAACTGTGGTGTCCCTCCATGCATAACTTTAGCACTTCTGTCCACCACTGAGGTCTGCCATCTCCCTGGCATCAGCCTTCACTTCATAGACATATGAAGAGTTTAGTGCAATGCCTGGCCCCTCCATATTTCCTCTGGGGGTCTTTAGGGTATTCTTACTCTAGGGCATTCTTACTTGAGTATCTTGCTGTCTTCATAAGGTTACCGTGATTCAAATGGAAGCAGCCATTTTCCCCTCCCTTTCCCAACCCAATTCTAACTTCTGCATTGGGATTAGGCCAGGCTTCCAGACTTGAAACCTTGGTACTGTCTTTGGAGGAGGCAAGACAGGATGTGGTTCAGAGAGGACTGCTAGAGTCAGGTGGACATTAGGCCACATCACAGCTTGGCCATGAGCTAGTTGTGTGGCCCCAGGCAGGGTACTTTAACTTTTCTGTGTATTGATCCTTTAACTATTAAAAAAAAAAAAGAGGTGATAATAGTTTCTTCCTCACAGATCATTGGGAGGATAAAATGAGATAATGTATATGAAGAGTTTAGTGCAATGCCTGGCACATAATTAGCTCAGTAGTTCAGAGGCCCCCAAGCATTTATTTAAGCTGTTCCCTCTGTTTGGAGCACCTTTCACTTCCTGTGAGTTTGGGTGGCTTCTCTTCTGAGAATCGGCCTCATCACCCTCATTCTCATTGCTGGCTCACTTGCTTTTTCTGCCCGCTGGACTGTAAGCTCCCTAAAGGCTAGGATTCTGGAATGCTCACCTTCATGTCCACAAGGCAGAGCACAATGTCTGCCCAGTAAATGAATGTCATAGCTTGGAAACCAGATTCTATTAAGTAATTTTATAACCTGCAGATAATATCTGGTATCTTTATTAGTGCTCTGTAACTTCCAATCTTGAACAAAAATAATCTGCAATGTACACTTAGCAATGAACAGCTTCCTGAATGCTTTGGCATAAGTTAACCTGATAAGTCCTCTCACCACATTGCTGTGAGCTTGCCAATAGAAGTGTTATCCCTGTTTTTGGATGAAAGAAACTGAGGCACAGAAAAGTTAAGTGACTTCCTCAAGAGGGATCAAAAGCTTTCAAGTAATGTTTATCCCCCTCCTGTGGTTCTACCTGTTCCTTAATTTCTAGAATAGTGAGAACTACTCAGTTGACCAGAGCACAATGTGCATACCTCGGCAAAGCTCTGATCACACTGTTGGCAAGCCTTTTTTTTTTTTTAAGGACCAGATGATAAATATTTTAGACTTTGCAAGCCATATGGTTTCTGTCACAGCTACTCAACTCGGCCATAGTAATGCAAAGGAATCCATAAATAATATGTAAAGGAATGGCATGGTTGTGTTACAGTAAAACTTTACTTATAAAAACAGATAGCCAGCCCATGGGCCATAGTTTGCTGACCCCTGCTCTAAGCAGAACTAATTCCAGTTGAGAATTAGCAAACATGCTTCCCCTCAGCTAGCCTGTTCAGGAGTGTTTTGCTTTGTAGCTACCAAAAGAGCTTCAGCTAACAATTGCTTTTCATTTCCAGATCCAGTCTCAGAAAGAAGAGTGGGAGAGCAGGACTCAGCACCAACCCAGGAAAAACCCACCTCACCTGCCAAGGCTGCTGAAAAAAGAGCAAAGGATGATAGTAGGCGGGTGGTGAAGAGCGCTCAGGACCTAAGCGATGTTTCCATGGATGAAGTGGGCATCCCACTCCGGGTATGCATATTGACCTAGAAGTCCTTAGGCTTCATCTTGAGCTGTGACAAGTTTATACCCTGAGAACCTGCGAACCCCATCACATTGTCTCTGTAAGCCCCATGAGTGCCAGAGCCCCCAGGAGCTGTGTTCCAGGCTTGGCGTACAACAGCTTTTCCCAAAGTGGGTGTTGGATGATATAAGTCCTATGAATAAAGGATTTCGTGGTCAAGTAAACATGAGGAAAAGCTGGGTGGGATCAAGTCAGAGAGATTTCTCTGCTGCAGAACTTTTCAGAGGCTTTAAGTCTGTGAGTGTTCCAGGGACAATGTTATGGGCAGTCTTCCTTCATTATTGTTCTGTGTTAGAAATACCTGGCCTAGGGTTAGAGAATTCTGGGGAGAGTGTGAGGGCCATGGTCCCTGTTTATAGGTTCAGGAAGAAGATCCCCTTGGATGGGAGATCACTTGTCATCCATAGTGAGTAGGGAACTCTAAGGGAACTTGGAATGTATTCGGCCAGCCAAGCTTCCAGGACAGAGCAGGTTTTGTGGCATCCCTGACCCCACTCTCCCCGGCAGCGCAGGCCTGCCAGTCCTGCAGGCCCTAAGGAATTCCAGGGAAGCCCAACTTTTGGAACCGGATTTGGATGAATTCCATTCTTTTCCATGTGTCTACCAGACCATTGGCTGCAATATGTTCCACTGTGATTTCCATTTAACAAATGTGAGCTTTTGGAAGAGGCCGATAGAAACTGCAGTGGGCTGAGCCACAAAAGAACTCTTCTCTGGTCCTAAGTAGTAATATGGAAGGAGAGTTATTTCTAAGAGAAATCACAGCTACCGTTTGCTGAGTACATTATCGCATTTAAACATCACTCAAGTGAGCAGTGGATACTAGTATCATTTTCATCTTATAGATAAGGAAATGGGGACTCAGAGGGATTTGTTACTCATCCAAGATTGCACAGCTTGTGGGTGGCAGAGTGGTCTGTCTGATTCCCAAACCTGTACCCCTAACCATCATGTTGGATGGCCCTTCCACTCACCTTCTCATCAGCTCTGTGACCTTGGGCAGTTTGCTTTGTCATTCTGTCTTTCATTTCCTCTTCTGTAAGGTGGGAGTGAAAATATCTTCTGTAGCCACCTGTCACCTTTCTTGTTTTATTTTTATCTTAAAAAAAAACTACCAACCATTCCAACATTGTGGTTAGGGTAAAAACTCTGGCAGTGGATGCTATAATGCGTTATGTTTTAATGTATGCATTCTAAATCTGGCCCTATGTAAGGTGACTCGGATACATTTCTACTGAATAATCTAGAATGGGTGGGGGCACAGCATGATAAGCAAATATTCTTTGTCTCTTATATTTCTAGGAGACTCCTTCAGTTTGGCGAAGTCTATATATGGAGAGAGATTCTCTCTAAAAATAAAATTTTAAAAATTTAAAAATGGATACATTTCAAGTGAATCCTCGTCCACTGTTTTCAAAATCTGTATCCTTTTGGCTAAATATTACTCTGTAGATTAAGGTTTGGGACCCCTGGTTTTCTCTTTCTAAAAAGTTTTGCTTTTTTAAAAAAGATAAATGTGGCCGAGTTTTGAATTCAGATATCACTACTCTCCATTTTGATTTTGAAATCATAGGAGGTCCGAAATGCATCAAGATATTAATTTTATTTTACTTTGCCTTTGTTTTTCTACAGAACACTGAGCGATCAAAAGACTGGTACAAGACTATGTTTAAACAGATCCACAAACTAAACAGAGGTACTGATTTTCATTTGTAGAAGCTGTGCTGTGCTATGTGCCAGTGTACTGACTGTTTTTTGGGCCTGAACTCACTTTGCTAGGATGTTAGAAGACTGGGTCCTGCAGTTGGGCCTCATTAGGTACTGGTCTGCCTGAGCCTAGCCATGCACCTTCAGAGCATAGGAGGGAGGAAGCACTTGTGTGCCTGCCTCAGGGTTGGAATTTGAGGTTTGCTCTCCATTCCTCCCTCCCAGATGTGGAATGCAGCAGGCTGAGCCCCGCACTCCGCCTGTGCTCCAGCATCTGTCTGCCTGGGATGTGAGCAGCTCCATCTCCCACCTGCTTCCAGCTTTAGGTATATCTCCCTGTGTCAGCCCATGACTGCCTTGTGGGCAGAGTGAGTTGAGAACACAGAACTGGGAATTAAGAACACTGTTCTCACCTGTATTCAGTCTCCCAAGCACTCAGATAACCTTGGGCCAATCATGTACCTTTCTGTGTTTGTTGTTTCCCTTCCTCCAGGGGATGTCACAGAGTCTAAAGGAGAACATATTTGGCCTTATGAAGTAGAATGCATAGTGCACCTCTAAGGCTGTATTGATATGAACAATAATCTTCCCCAGCTGAGAGCTAGCCCCTGGTAGGGAGCCCTGAGAGTCAGTCAGGAGCTGACACACCAGAGCCCACTCAAGCTGAAAGAGCAGTGCTTCCAAATCAGACGCCGGCTGGGCTAGCAGCAGGAGACTCAGCATGGAGAACCACAGGCCAGTGCTCGGGCAGGACATGACCCCACCAGCTCCCATCGCTGCCTGTGCTGCCAGCCAGCTGATAGGCAGGATGTAACTGCACTGTGGGAAGGGTACCACTCCTCCCATGGCCAGAGCATCCCTGCACTTCCCCTTCCCCAAATCCAGTCTGGCTGCCGGGCATGGATGACACATAGAGGCAAAGAGAAAGTGTTCTGGTCAGTGTTCCCACCTAAGCCCAATCTCTCTGATGAGCTGCAGATGCCAACTAACATCACTGTTAATTAACTCCTGCTGGGTCCAAAATGAACCTGAGTGTGCCCCTGTTCAAACTGTTTCTAAATATTGAAGTGCTCTAAATATTGAGGCATTTAGCATTTCCAAGTCAAGAGTAAATCCACTGTGGTTGGGTGGATGAGCTTGGTCACACTGGTGAAATTAAATGCTTGGATTTCTGTGATCAGATGGGGTCAGCTCCATTCATCACTTCCTGAAGCCACTGCCCATTTCCTCATGCAATCTGTGACTCTTTCGCCTTCAGACCCCACTTTGGAAGTCTAATTGCAGAGACATGGATGCATGTAAATGTATAAAATATGTAATTTTGCCCCACAGGCAGTTTTGTCTTCTCATGTTACAGTTTTTAACCCAAATTGTAGGTGTTAAACAAAACTACCTGCCTTAAAGGTAGGCAGAGGTATTTGAAAAATTAATGATCTACTTGTTTGCTGAATGTCCACAACATAAGCATTGATTTAAAAAATCATTTTAGGATAGCATGTTTATTACCTACTATTTATTATCATACTTAATATTTCTTGCCTATCAAAAGTGAAAACCTGAAGCTATATGTTAAATGTTTCTTGCCAATTGGAGCCTGTTCATAGCAATTCTTTGTCCAAGAAAAGTAATGATGTTGTCTCTTGCAATGTGTCTTGGTAATTCAGGCAAAAGGACTGGATTTTTAAAAGCAGTTTGAATTTCTTTCATATCGCTAGTGAAGCTTAGTGTGTTCCAGAATCCAAGGAGCCTAAGTTGTATGCGGATTCCCACTCGTTCATTCTCTCCTTTTGTATCTTCCTCTATTCTCTCTCCCAAACCTGCTCCTCTGCCTAGACACTCCTGAAGAAAACCCTTATTTCCCTACGTACAAATTCCCTGAACTTCCTGAAATCCAGCAAACTTTCGAAGGTACCATAAACTTAGACAGCATATCTGTTGTCCTAGCTTTAAATTAATTCTTATAGTTCCATTGTAGGCATAAGATTTGGCTTTTAGATTTTGTTTTCATAGTCGTTTTTGGCTGGTGAAAATTTGATTTCACTCATTTGCATGATGTGCTATGTTAAAATAACCAAGTCCTTTCTAATTCATTAATCTGTTTTTAAGTGTGATGCCCGTGTGCTTTAATAACACTAAAACAGGTAATCAGTCATTCAAAAGAGTCCATTGGGATTTGTCAGTTCCTCTGCTTCTTGGTGGATAGTTTCAAAATCCACTGCTTTTCTCTGCTACAGAGGACAATCCTTACACTCCTACCTACCAGTTTCCTGCATCTACTCCTAGTCCTAAATCTGAAGGTAATTAAAGGGAAATTGTGTGCCTCTCTTTGTACTGGTGCTGCTACTTTCTTTTTTACCTTGGGGTTTTTCCTGGTAGCTATGGGCTGTTTCCCAGTCATTTGCTTCCCTCTAACCTTGTGTTTTGTGGTGGTGTCTCACTCCTTGCTGACTGTATCACCAGAGTCTATCCAGATAGTATTTCAGTCCTGTTCCCCTAGGGTTTACATGATTAATGGGGTAGCCAGTGTTAGCTTAGTTATAATGCTTTGAACATGTGGGGCTCTGGAAAAAGCTGCCTGTACCCAACTACCCAAGGCTTTGTACCTGAGTTGGTCACCTGATGCTGGTGGTTGAGCAGTGACTCAGGGAAGCTGAGTCATTATAGCGGGTGGGCAGGAGGTAGATCTGCCAACTGTCAGCAGGAAAATTACCCGGTTCTCGCTCCCGCAACTAACTCATTGCTGGGGCCCTCAGGGTATCTCTCTTTGGTAGGGAATTCCTAAACAGGTACCACGTATAAGACTCAGTCAAATGGGAGATGACATTTCTTGAAAATAAGGGTTTTAGCTAATCTGGAAAACATTTTATGAAAGAGCTAGATAGGAATTTGTACCTGCTAGGGAAGACAGCCACATTTGTGTCTAAGAAATATTCTTTCTGGGGCAAAAAGTCTAAGTGTCAAGGAAGTTTCTAAAATGTGAGTTAGGGGCAACATCTTGAGACTTACCCTAATAGCAGGGGTTATATGATCTTTGGATGAGTAACCCAGAAGAGGGTGAGTAGATGTGGAATGGAGGAAGAAGTTTTGTTAAATACTGTTCTAGGGTGAGATGTTGAGTGCTCCGAACCTCATTCATCCAAGTATTACTGAACACTTGCTGTGTGCCAGGCACTGTCGTTGGAAGTAATGCCATGAAGTGGACATGTACCCTGTCCTCAGAAGTTCCCATCTGGCAGAGAGTTCAGCAAGGCCGCTTCAATATACTGTGTCCAGTGTGGGGGCAGTTGTGAGGGCATGTGTCCAGAACGCCACAGAAAACCTTGCTGGCACATAATGGATCCTCAGTAATACCTGGAAAACACTGACGAGTGAAGGCTTTGGACTGTGGAGCCAGAGTTATTTCTTGGGGATGAATGCCACTGCCACAGTCTTGATGCTTTTCTGCTCTAATCAGCTCAGCAGACCATCCCTCTCAGCCCTTCTCATCATTGGTAAAGTTATTCATTCAGTCATTTGCCAAACTCTTGTTGGTCAGTCATGTATGAGATGACACACTGGGATGTGTTGGATATAGTATTAGTTAAAATACCACAGTCCATTTTTGGTCTCTCATATGCCCCAGTAACTGATTTCTAACCATTTCATGCCTGGGGCCCATTTTGAATGAAAAGAAAGGTCTACTGAACAAAACCAGATTTACAGAACTAAAAGCTGATCATTTAATCCTGATCAGGATTCCTCACTGCCAACAAGAGTCTACTTGGTGTAAAGAGCCTAGTCTTTCTGTCTCATGGTACTGATTACTACACAAAAGCACTGGTGAAGAAACAACTAAGTTGAGTTAGGGAGAAGTTTTTTCAGAGTAATTTTGACTAGTTGCATTTTTTTATTTGTGCTTTACTTGGACTTGTGAACCCAGCCCACTTGTAAGATAGAGTTTCCTTCAAGGCAATAAGCACAGAGCGTGCAGAAGGCACAGCATCCCACGGACACAGGGAAAGGAAGACTCACTTGAAGAAGTCCTGTGGAGAGGAACAGTGGCTGCCATTGGATTGGAAGACTGCCTTAGGCCTGCCACAGGCAGCACCCACAGCTTCTGTAGTCAGCTTGGCTGTTGATCTGAAGATGGGGTTTCACGGCCACACAGCCAGAGCTGTGTCATCAGCCACCACACCTAGCAACCCCTGCTGACGACCATACCTGAGTTTTGGCATGCATCAAGTCCAGCACATGCGGGAATTGGATTTATTTTGCATAGAGGCAAAAACAGTAAGGGATGTCATGAAAACTTGTCACACACAATTTAGAAGCAAACCTTATTATTTTTTTATTTTCAGAGACGAAAAAGGAAGAAATACTCTTAAAGAATAAAAAGGAAAAAATTAGTTTGGACATAAGAAAATTCTTAATAGCAAAGATGATTAGACTTTAACACAAGTTTCTAAAAAATCATCCTCCCTGGAGAGCTTTTAAAAATAGGGTACATTCCATCTCACGCCCCCACTCCTGCCTAGATGACATATCCAGGCATAGACCACTGATGTATTCAGTTAGATCAAGGCTTCTTACAAATGAAGGAAACATTTGCGCTAGATCATTTTAAATAATCACAGGGTTTTGGTTTTGAGGTTTCGTTTTTTTTTTAAGTTTCAAGAGAGTCTCTGGATTTCTTGATCCTTGATTTGTGGTTTTCATGTAGTCCGTGAGCTCCAGCAGGGCCTCATCAGCCCTGTCCGTGGTGCTGCTCCACCCCTGCGCTCCCGATAAGTGGCCCTGCCCCTTTGCACATCCTTCTTAACATAGGAAAGTTGTAAGTCTTTCAGAGAAAGGCATTCCAGACAGATGGCACCTAGCGGATGCTCTTCCCATAGATGTGAACGTGTATTAAGAAACAGCGTGGACTGAGAAATCTGAGCCATCATTCTATTCCAGAGTCTCTGTCTTGGGAAGAAAGTTGTTTTTACTGCTGGGTTTTTTTGTTTGGTTTTAATTCAGAATTTGGAACTAGAATTATTTGTAATAAACCTATTAAAGCCTAGCCTAAGGACTGCCTTCTCTGTCTAAATTCTAGTTGTTTATACAGTATTAAAAAGACATTTCTAAAGATCTCAAAGCTGATCCTCCTAAATAGTAAGGGACTGTGTGAAAGTTTGTTTATGCTGGCTTAGCAACCTTCTTTTTTCCCCCAGCTACAGTGAAAAAGCAAACTTCTGGCCAGACTTTTAGAATATAAATAGAATTATCATGTCTCAATCAATGAGGTTTAAAAATGTTCTTTTTTTTAAAAAAGAAAACTTTGGAAATTCCAAGAAGGAGCAGTCACTTTTAATTTTGTAATCTTGGAGACTGCCGTCTGTGGGATGGAAGAGATGTTAGCAGAAGGGAGAGGGGCAAACTGTGCGGAAATAGCTTCAGAAATGCAGCCCCCCCCTCACCTTCTCCCCGTTGCTTTAAGGAACAGCAGTGTGGTGCCAACATTTCAGCCCCTCACAGTGGTAATCCTGTTAATAGTAATAGCCTTATAATAACATAACTATCACCTCAGTGACTATGTGGCTGTCATTAATTGAACCCTTGCCACATACAAGCTTCTGTGCAGAATGTATCACTATTGTTATCTCATTTTCATTCTCCCAGCAGCCCCATGAAATAAGTCTTCATTTTATCAATGAGGAGTATGAGGCTCAGAGAGGTTAAGTAATTAAGATATGCAAGAGTACACAGTAAGTAGCAGAACTAGGATTCAAACCTAGGTGTTTGGGGCTCTGTAAACATAGGCTTTTACTCAGGCTGCTATACTCCCTGCAGATTCCTTTCCCTCTCCTGACTCTGTGTTCTTGGTTGTCCCCTTCTTGCCCAGAGGCTCTCTGGTATCTGACTCCAGGCATTCAGCTTCCCGAGTCAGTCCTGCCTCAGTCTGCTGAGTCGGTGCCTCTCAGATGGTGCCTGGGAATATATAGTTAGTGGCCTGGCACGGTGGCTCATGCCTGTAATCTCAGCACTTTGTGGGGCCAAGGCAGGAAGATCACCTGAGGTCAGGAGTTCAGGACCAGCCTGGCCAACATGGTGAAACCCCAACTTTACTAAAAATACAAAAAAATTCATTGAGCATGATGGCAGGCACCTGTAATCCCAGCTACTTGGAAAGCTGAGGCAGGAGAATTGCTTGAATCTGGGATGCAGAGGTTGCAGTGAGCTGAGATCATGCCATTGCACTCCAGCATAGGTGCAGGGTGAGTCTTCATCTCCAAAAAAAAAAGATTATATAATTAGGAAAACTTCCCAAGTGATTGACACAGACAGGATTGAAAACCACTGGGATGGGGAAGTACCATTCTGTCCCAGCTCCCATCTCAAAAAGAGATGAAGAAACTTGCCCAGATGTAATTTTGGGAATTTGGGTATAGGATGACAATGGAGAATGTAGATTCCAAAGAATTAGCTCCCCTACTCTGAACACCCCCGAAATGATGTTGGCTCACTTGGCACATTAGATGTCAAGAGGAGGGAAAATATTTTCAAATAATGAATGGCTCAGAATTTGCAGCAAAACCAAGTAACTGGTATGTTACTTCATGGTCCATCATCTCTCCTGGCTTTTCATAGCTGGTGAGGACCCACTGGACCATGTCAGCAAGAAGGTGAGTCCAGGTGAAACCCCAGAGACATCTTTTTCCCCCGTGCGTTTGGATGCCTCTTCTACCACTTCACGCTGGTGGTGGCCACTGCCACCTCTCTGTGATGTCACTTAAGACACCACCTCTAGACATCCCCAGGTTGTGGTGTCAAAATGGTCTGTCTCAGTGCTTCTTCCTCATTCCTAGAAGAGATTGCAGTAAGGCAAGGATTTAAAGGGGCTGCTCTTTCAGACACAGCCGTAGTTGAGTTAAAATAATTCTCTACTGGCCTTATAGGATTTCTAAGAATAGCTTTATTTTGCCTGAGTTTAAGCAAATAATTCTATTGTGAAGATGCTTGGCCAGGATCTGTGCCTCCTGCCCCAAACTCCAGCCAGTACTGCCAAGGGAGGGGCTGAATCCCTTGCAGTGGTCACCTTTGCTCTCCTAATGAGAGTTGCCCGGGAGATCTCCACCTAGTAAGTGCAAAAGCCATTGACTGGCCTGCTGGATAGTTAAGAAACGGTAGCAGTTGCTCCCTGTCCACCTTCACGGCCCAGTAATTCAATAGCAGATGAGGACGGTGAGTCTTCTCCTAACCCTATGGTTCTCCCAAACTTTCTCCTTTAACTTCTTTCTTGCTCCACCTCATTCTCTTCAGAATTCTATTTTTTCTCTATGTCTTCTATAAGTACTGTATACCCTATCTTGGTCTTTTTTTGCATCCTTAGAATTTGATTGCCACATCTGTAATCCTAGCTACTCAGGAGGTAAGGGCAGGGGGATCACTTGAGCCCAAGATTTTGAGGCTGCAGTGAGCTATGATCATACCACTGTACTCTCTCCAGAGTCTGGGCGACAGAGTGGAAACCCTGTCTTTTTTAAAACAAGCAAACAAACAAACAAACAAACAAAAAATGGACTTTGGGAGACAGAGTAGAAACCCTGTCTCTTTAAAAAAGAAAAAAAAAAAAACTAACCTGATGGCCTTTAACGAAAACGTAGATGGCTTTGTACGGCTTTCCCCCAAACTCCATGGGCTTCCTGACGTCCTTGCCCTTTTGTTTGTTCTTGCTTTCCCATCCCACCCAGACTCGGTACCCAACTCTACATCTGTGTCTTTTTCTGTGACTACTATTTTTGTTCATGGGGGCTGTGTATAACTATTTTTTTTTTTTTTTTTTGGAGATGGAGTTTCACTTTTGTTGCCCAGGCTGGAGTGCAGTGGCATGAACTCAGCTCACTGCAACCTCCACCTCCTGGTTCAAGCGATTCTTCTGCCTCAGCCTCCTGAGTTGAGTAGCTGGGATTACAGGCATGTGCCACCACGCCTGACTAATTTTATAGTTTTAGTAGAGACGGGGTTTCTATATGTTGGTCAGGCTGGTCTTGAACTCCCGACCTCAGGTGATCCGCCCGCCTTGGCCTCCCAAAGTGCTGGGATTACAGGTGTGAGCCACTGCACCCGGCCTATGTATGACTATCTTTACCCTTTTATCCTTTCTCTTTGTGTGAGGGGTAAAGGTAGAGGAGGATTTATGTTGAGCAATGGAAGAAAGATTGTGTTAAAAATGATCCATTAATATTTGGAAAATTAAAGGCCTGAGAAATGCATAAAATTGAAATTTAATTGATATAGGCAAGTGGTTATGCAAATGATTTTTGCCCGTCATCCCATTTTAGTCAGTTATGTTTTTTGGTTTTTTTGTTTTGTTTTGAGATGGAATCTCGCTCTGTAGCCCATGCTGGAATATAGTGGTGCAGTCTCGGCTCACTGCACCCTCTGCTTCCCGGATCCTGGTTCAGTCAATTCTCCTGCCTCAGCCTCCTGAGTAGCTGGGATTACAGGCACACACCACCATGCCCAGGTAATTTTTGTATTTTTATTAGAGACAGGGTTTCACCATGTTGGCCAGGCTGGTCTTGAACTCCTGACCTCGTGATCCACCCATCTCGGCCTCTCAAAGTGCTGGGATTACAGGCATGAGCCATCGTGCCTGGCCAGTTATGTAGTTTTTTAGAACAACTTTCAAACAGTACTTTCTTCAGTTGTCTTTAAGATTTTTATAAATTCAAGAAAAAGAAACAGAAAAAAAAGTGATTTAGAAGCCCATTTAAAGTCACTGTGGTTGAAAAGGCAATTATGTGGCTCCTGGCAGTTGTAGGAGAGTGGCAGTCCCCAAACTGAGCTACCAAGGAGAGATTGCCGAAGCCCAGAGGAGAATCACTGTGTAAACATTAGAGCTCAGCAGGAACTTCAGAGGCCTAAGTGAGTTGTTTACCCTGTGGAAATCCCATGCAGTGTTACAGCTTCCTGGAAATCACTGGCATAGGAAGGTCTGGGTGTTGCTGCCAAGGTTTGATGTCTGCTGCTTGGAGCTCTAAGGAGCACATTTAGCATGCAGTTCCACCATGAGCAGAAATCACACGACCTGTGCACAGCTGAGCCACTCTGGCATTGTTTTAAAGAGCCCTTGGAAAAATACTGAAGGCAGAGCTTCAGGTGCTGGGTAATAGACAATATGTGAAACATTTCATTTAACGTGTCTTAACTATGGTTAAGCATACTTGTCCCATTTGGCTAGCTGTAGTGTGGAGAAATGCAGACATGCTTCTTACACTGTTTTCCCAATCCTTGATATTTCTAACTGCATACCCATCGTCCCCAGTGTGGACTTGGCTTCCCAGGAGAGGGCAGCAAGGAGCAGCAACTATTAATAGAAGATGGCTCATGCCTGTAATCCCAGCACTTTGGGAGGCTGAGGTAGGTAGATCACCTGAGGTCAGGAGTTCGAGATCAGCCTGACCAATATGGTGAAACCCCATCTCTACTAAAAATACAAAAATTAGCCAGGCATGGTGGCTACTCAGGAGGCTGAGACAGGACAGTTGCTTGAACCCAGGAGGCGGAGGTTTTAGTGAGCCGAGATTGCGCCACTGTACTTCAGCCTGGGTGACAAAGTGAGACTCCGTTTCAAAAAAAAAAAAAAGATGTAGCAAGAGTGACTCATTGTTACCCATTGTCCCTGGAGACCAGCAAGAGAAAAACTAGAAATGTGAGGCAACTCAGAAAACTTGCTTAAACATCACTGACAGCAAGGGATGCAAAAATAGGGCAAAGGCTTCAGGGTCTGGAAATTGGCCCGGCCAGCAGTGCAGTGCATGCCTTGAGTTTCAAGACAACATGTTTCTCTGCCTCTTCCATAATGACAATAATGGAATAGCCAGTTTTTCAGCTTTCCCAGGATTGGGCAGATGAAGCTGGGGTGAAGGACAGAACGCAGTAGGCATCTCTGTTACGGGCCTATGAGATGACATAGGGAAGTGGAATCTGAAAGACCTTGAATCCACGCCTGCTTTGTCTTTCTCACTATGCAGCTAGGGGCAAATCTTCTTAACCTACTTGGACTTTAGTTTCATTGTCTGTAAAATGAGGGATTTGCTTCCTCTTGGAGTTTTTTGTAAGGTTTAATTGAGATGACATTAGTAAATTGCTAGCCATTGTTAGTCACTTAATAATGGAAGCTACAATTATTTTTATCATAAGCTGAGGTAAAACATTCTTCCATTAGATTTATAAGACAAGCATCAAAAATTAAAAAGATGGATTTTTACATGCCCTAGAACTTGTCCTGTGTTATAGTTGTTCAGATGGATCTTTATGACTTCAGTTTGTCCTCTTAAAAGTCCATGAGCTAAAATCAAACATGTCAGAACCTATGGACCCTTTGAGAGAAATGAAACTTTGTTCAAAGAGGCCCTCCTGCCCTGTGTAAGCCTGGTGTAGGTAAGATTTCACAACCGACACTGAGTAAGAAACAAGCTTCTTTTTTTTTTTTAAGAGACAAAGCCTTACTCTGTTGTGTCACCCAAGCTGGAGTGCAATGGTACAGTCATAGCTCACTGCAGCCTCAAACTCCTGGACTCAGGCGATCCTCCCACCTCAGCCTCCCAAGTAGCTAGGACTGCAGGTGCACACCGCCATGTCTGGCTAATTTTTAAAAAATTTTTTGTAGAGATGGGATCTCACTATGTTGCTCAGGTTAGTCTTGAATTTCTGGCCTCAAGCAATCCTCCTGCCCCAGCCTCCCAAAGCACCGGGGTTACAGGTGTGAGGGCACCATGCCCATCCAAGAAAGGAGCTTTAAACACATTCAGTTCTTCAGACACCTCTCTTACCTGCGTCCCCCAACTCCAACTTTCCTACTTGTCCCTTTCCTTTTCAAAGTGCATACATTATTAAACTTCCCAAGTAGTGCTATTTTTCCCCCTTTTTATGAGCATTATTTCTCATTTTCTCCTTCTTCCTTTTTTTACCTTTTTGAGACAGAGTCTTACTCCATCACCCGGGCTGGAGTGCAGTGGCGTGATCTTGGCTCACCGCAACCTCCGCCTCTGGGGTTCAAGTAATTCCAGCCTCCTGAGTAGCTGGGACGACAGGTGCACGCCACCACGCCCACTAATTTTTTTATTTTTAATAGAGAGGGGTTTCGCCATGTTGGTCAGGCTGGTCTCGAACTCCTGACCCCAAGCGATCTGCCCACCTCCGCCTCCCAAAGTGCTGGTGTTACAGGCGTGTACCACCACGCTCATCCAATATTTCTCATTTTATTCTAATAAACCTTCTAGAGTTCCACCTTAGAAAGCTCTAGAGAGAAACATTTTTTAAAGAGCTCAGGCTTTAAAAAGCAAACAAAACTTTGAATATTTAAATGCCATCCCTTTCCACCCAGTGAAAACTTTGCTTCTTACTTTATGAACCAGGTAATAGTTATAAATTTCATCATCTACTGATAAGCTGTAATTTCTCCATAATTCAGAGATGTAAAGGCTACATTTTAAGCAGTGCATACATCAGTTTCTAACTAAGCTAACTTTTCATTTGGGGCAAGCAGCATTTTTTTTTTTCTAATCAAGTCCCTGTAATCAAAGCTCATTTTTAGTTTTCTTTGACATCATGGCATTTTGTCAGTATAATCAGATGTTCTGTCTTAAAAAACAAAAAACTGGCAACACACAATTTTTCAGAATAATCAGAAAATCTTTTTCTGGATCCTTTTTTATCTCATTCCCCATTCTATTTTCAGAAGATAACATAAATATGCTTACACACTCAGTTTAAAATAGTGAAAGGCTTGGCTGTATTGGTAGAAAAAACCTTAAGCCCTGTTCAACCTTAATATTGATAAATTCTTAAAAGTGAGGGAAGCAAGTAGGGGAAACTGATACCTGTCCCTGGTACCTGATGCCTGTCCCTTCCGTGGGCCAAGGGAGACCCGAGACAAATAAAAATGAGGAAAAGAGGGGACAAGAAGGAGTGATTGTTAGCGAGGCTGTCTGAATAATACTTTACTCAAAGTAATAGCAATGTTAGCTTATTTACATTTCATAAAATATTCTGGCGTTGTCTCTTCTGAAACTTAAAATGATTTGCATAGAAACAAGGACTTGATTAACACGAAGTCACCGCCGTAGAGTGGATCCTTTGACTTGTTTTTACAGGTTAGTTCATATGCTTTGCTCAAGTTGTCATGAACTTTAGCGAATGAATTGGGTCTTCATTCCACGTTTTTGAATTTTGAATCCCGATTAGCAAGATGATACACAATGGGAAAAGCTAACTATTTCAGACTAACTCTTTTTGGATTAGTACTTTGGAGAGATCATCATGGATGTAGTGACTAGATAGAGTGCATTTTTGGGACAGTCCCACTTTAAAAACCTGTTCCCGTCAGTGTGCCTGTGGTCGGATTTTTAGTTCAGAAGATACAGCCACTTCTGCAAGGAGTTCAGATCTTGTATGTGTTCTGCAAAGTTTAGAGCCCAGTGTTGAGCTTACGTAGGGATGTATAACATGCCTTTGGAGAGCCATTCCCACCACAGAGACATGTGTGTTTGATTTGTTCCAGAGTTGCAGTTTAGACACTCACTCTGAGTAGTACTTTTGCAGAGGAGGCCATATGACCATGGGTTTGTTGTGTTCCAAGGAAACAAATCTACTCAGGGAACCACGTTGAGGTGGAATCAAAACAAACTTTGATGAGGGTTTTCTCAAATTCTTCTCTTAGCTGCAGAACTTCTTTGCTAATGATGTTGTGTATGAAAGCTTACCATATAAAATAGGTCAAAGCTCAGGCAAGGAGCTGGAAAACCCACCCTCTGGGCCTCTCCTTCCCATCCATTAGCAGCCCGAGGCCCTGGTAAGAGGCCTTTCAAGACTGTTGAACTTCATGGGCTTATCCATACACTGAGCTTGGGGGAGCTGTCAAGGGTCCATCTCAGCCCCTGCTTCCCACTCAGCCAGACCCAGACCCTGCATTCGAGCTTTGGTTGTGGGTATTCTCTGGAGGAGGACCCTTGGCTGCTTGTCCCCATGCATTTCTGATATCAGGCAGCATCATCCGCCAGTTGTGACTGTCCTGCCTGGACTGCAGGTTTGGTTGGGTGTGCTCTACAAAGCTTGCTCTTCTCGAACGTGCTCTGCTGTGGTGTAGCCAGCGCTTCACTCTTCTCTCCGCTGGGATCCCTAGTGGGGCTGGATGCTGTTACCAGACTATGGAAATGGGGACCATAGAACTTGGTTCTCTTACCTTAGACAGACTTCTGACTACCTTTTGTTTTGTTCAATAGATGATGATTCGGATCTGTACTCTCCCAGATACTCGTTTTCTGAAGACAGTAAGTGACTTTGAATAACCTGGTTGTGGGGAAGGAAGGGAAAGTGGTGGATGAGGGAAGGTATCACCGTTTTCAGTTTTCATGAGTTTTAAGTCTTTTGTCTACACTGTCTTTCTTCAGCAAAATCTCCCCTTTCTGTGCCTCGCTCAAAAAGTGAGATGAGCTACATTGATGGTGAGAAGGTAGTCAAGAGGTCGGCCACACTACCCCTCCCAGCCCGCTCTTCCTCACTGAAGTCAAGCCCAGAAAGGTAAGTGCCCCCTTGTCTCCCATTCATCCAGCCTGGGCCTCATCAGTGTTCATTGAGACCTAGGAGCCTCCATTCTTAGGAATGTGGAATTTGAGTCTGTCCTCTGTCACCTATTAGCAGTGACTTATTCTTTTTTAGTCTCAACATCCTTCTCTGTAAAATGGGGATAAAAGTAGCACAACTCCCATGAAGGATAGTGCAAGGATAAAATGAGATAATGCATGTTAGCATTCCTGGTAGCACTTGGCTTAGAGTATGGACTTAATTAATAATGATTATCATTATCACTGTTTACATTTTCACAAGAGAAATCTTAACTGCAAGATTTGTCACATGTTGTCATATTCTTTGTGCATACTGTGTTCACATAGTCATAGCAACGACTCTAACTTTAAAATGAAGCCACACTTCTTAATGTCCATTTACTCATGCAACATGTATTATTGAGACATAAGCCTTGGACTTATTCTAGTGACAGCATTAGTAAATCTCTTAATGCCTGCAACCGAACAACACAGCAACCTCCGCCTCCCAGGTGCAAGCAGTTCAGCCTCCTGAGTAGCAGGACTACAGGTGTGCACCACCACTCCCAGTTAATTTTTGTATTTTTTAGTAGAGATGGGGTTTCACCATGTTGGCTAGGCTGGTCTCAAACACCTGACTTGAGTTCTTATCTCTAAAAATGCTCCCTAAGGCAACCTTCTCATGCTGTTTGGACAGGTGTTCTATGCATCTTCCAGCCCCAGCTTACACCACTTCTCAACACACAAAAGGCTCTGGCCAAACAAAATTATTTACTTCTTCCTTAAATACACATCCACTTTCACATCTCTGTACCTTTTCCAACCTCATAGACAAATTAATGGCTGTTTTACAAGCAGCACACAAACTTAAGTGGCATCTACCTGAGGAGTTTGATAATTAATTTGAAAAGCAAGCTGAGTATACCCACAAATCCCTTATAGGTGTCTTCATCAAGAACCCACTGGGTGTAGTCTCTGCAGATTCAACCATGTATTAAGGAAGGATCTAGGTATATATAAATCATTGTCTCTGCCTTCAAGAAGTTTACCACCTTGCATGAAAAACTTAATACAATCACAGTGCAAAGTACAGTCATGTAAAAACAAAACAATTGCAAACTAGAGTTTATAGTAACCAAAACAGCTTGGTACTAGCATAAAAACAGACATATAGACCAATGGAACAAATAGAGAGCCCAGAAGCAAATCCACACACCTATAGTGAACTCATTTTCCACAGAGGTGCCAAGAACATACACTGAGGAAAAGATAGTCCCTTCAATAAATGGTCCTGAGAAAACTGGTTAGGCAGAAGAATGAAGCTAGACCCCTATCTCTCATCGTACACAAAAATCAAACCAAAATCATTTACTGGCTTACATTTAAGTTTCCAAACTATGAAACTACTACAAGAAAACATTAGGGAAAATCTTCAGGACATTGATCTGGGCAAAAGTCTCTTGAGTAATACTGCGTGAGCACAGACAACCAAAGCAAAAATGGACAGATGGGATCACACCAAGTTAAAAAGCTTTTGCACAGCCAGGAATACAATCAACAACGTGAAAGGTAACCCACAGAATGGGAGAAAATATTTGCAAACTACTCATCTGATAAGGAATTGATATCTGGATTGTAATAAGGAGTTCAAACAACTCTATAGGAAAAATTCTAATAATCTGATCCAAAAAATGGGCAAAATATTTGAATAGACATTTTTCAAAAGAGGATATACAGGTAGCAACCAGGCATATGAAAAGGTGCTCAGTATCACTGATCATCAGAGAAATGGCAAATCAGAAGTACAATGAGATATCATCTCACCCCAGTTAAAATGGCTTATATCCAAAGACAGGCAATGACAAATGCTGGTGAGGATGTGGAGAAAAGGGAACCCTTGTGTATTGTTGGTAGGAGTGTAAATTAGTACAACCACTATGGAGAAAAGTTTGAAGGTTCCTCAAAAAACTAAAAATAGAGCTGCCATTTGATCCAGCAATCCCACTGCTGGGTGAATATCCAAAAGAAAGGAAATCAGAATGTCGAAGAGATTTCTGTACTCCCATGTCTGTGGCAGCCCTGTTTATAATAGCTAAGATTTGGAAGCAACCTAAGTGTCCATCAATAGATGGATGAATTAAAAAATGCAGTACATACACACCATGGAGTACTATTCAGCCACAACAAATAATAAGATCCTGTCATTTGCAAAACGGGTGGAACTGGGGATCATTATGTTAAGTGAAATAAGCCAGATAAAGAGAGACAAACATGGCATGTTCTCACTTACTTGTGTGATCTAAAAATCAAAACAATTGAAATCATGGACTTAAAGAGTAGAAGGATAGTGACCAGAGGCTGGGAAGGGTAGTGGGGGTTTGGGGGAGAGGTGGAGATGGTTATCGGGTACAAAAATTAGTTGGAATAAGACCTACTGTTTGGTAGCATGACAGGGTGACTATAGTCAACAATAATTACACATTTTAAAATAAAGAGTATAACTGAACTGATTGTAAATCAAGGATAAATGCTTGAGGGGATGGATACCCCATTCTCCATGATATGCTTATTTCACATTACATGCCTATAGCAAAACATCTTACGTACCCCATACATATATACACCTACTGTATACCCACGAAAATAAAAATTTTTTTTTAAGTTATAAAAAATTTGCAAACTATTTCCAAGGATTTTTGTGTCCTCTGAAATCTATCATTGGATACCAGGTTAAGCATCTGTGCCAAAGGCTGAGGTTGGTGGGTAGCTTGGAGGGGTGTGGAATAGGGAAGAATCCAATTATACAGAGCAGCTAACATTTACTGTGTGGTTACTGTGGGCCTGGCACTCTGCTCAGTGATTTACATGTGCTGTCTCATGTAAATTGTTTAGTCCTTATAACAACCCCATTTTTCAGATGAGGAAACTGAGGTACCAAGAGGTGAAATACTTGTCTAAGATCACCTAACTAGCAAGGGGTGTGGCAGGATTTGAACCACAGTCAACTGGCTCCAGGACCTGTGTTCTCTCTCACTGCGCTAGTGTGAGCGGGAAGTACAGGCATGTCTGTGGAATGAAAAGCCCATGAGAGCGAAGCAAGGTGAAAGGTTTTTCCAGAGCCGGCTTTGCTGCTGCTGCCTCCTTCCCTGCTGCTTTCTCCTCTCCCCTTCCTGGTGCCTGGTTTTGAGCACAGGACACCTCAAGCCTGTAGTGAAGCCAACACTGAAGTTTAACTGGCTATTTTGAGAAGCAAACCAGCACAACTAAGTTGTTCGCCCTGACTCCGATTTTATGCTTTGGATATAGAAGTTCTTCGATTACACTACAGCCATCCAAAGTCAGACTGTGTTGGAAGCTAATGCCAGTTGTCATGAAAATAGCTCTAATCGAATTTTCTTTCTGCAGAAATGACTGGGAACCCCCAGATAAGAAAGTAGATACAAGAAAATACCGTGCAGAGCCCAAAAGCATTTACGAATATCAGCCGGGCAAGTCTTCCGTTCTGAGCAACGAAAAGATGGTAATGTGCATATTAAAGTTCTTTTGTCTCACCTTGCCCATGTTCTTTAATCAGAATGCATTGTGCAGTTGGATTGTTCTTTCCCCCTTGAGATAGACTTGCTTTGTTTTGAAGATAATGACAAAAATGAAATACTCTTACCCTTTTCATTTTTCAGGTGTTCATAAAATAAGTCCCGCAAGTCTGCTTTTAAAAAATCCTTTTATTGTGGCTTTATTGCTCTTTTTGTGCATAGTTTTAACTAATATTAATTTTTCTACTAACATAAAGATTGATTTTACTGCTGTCTTTTTTAAATGTCTAACTGTTCATTTATCAGGTTTGTCCTTAAGTGAACTAAAGTCCAGTTTTTTTAAGTGATTTTGAATGGGCATAAATTTTGTACAAGTTACTAGAATGTCATTAAAAGCTATGTGATGAATAGGATGTTGTGATTTGGAAAAAAGGCCCTAGGCTGTTAGAATATATCTTTTAGGTCTTCCTTTTTTGACAAGTGCCATATTGAATATTTCATATTCAACCTGGTTTATGATTCCCTACACAAGTTCACATCTCTAAGCAATTATGAGTGGGGAAAATGGCATGTATGGGTATAGCAGACCACCCTGGAAAAGTGGCCTCTTCTGTGAAACAGGAAGAATTCTTACACACTGGTTAGTTTCATACCTGCCAATCATGCATCATTTTATTCACCCTTTATTAGGAAAAGCTGGTTCAGAATTGTGATCCTAGTTAAAGGGGTTCTCCAAAGCTCTATAAACATTGCAGTCCTCCAGCGTGACAGCAGGATGGAATTATTATGCTGGGGGTTGGTTTTTATTAAAACAAGGTCACCGCAGTGTGTACAGAATAAGCAGGCCTTTGAAATGCAGGCTCAAATTATGTTTCCTCCACCTCTTTGGCTCTACATGTTTTGAAGGAAGAATCGATTTGACTTCTGCTGAGATAGAAATGTGACATCTCTAAAAGCACAGAAGGATAAGTCATTTTAATTAGGAAAAAAGGTCAACAGGTTACAGAAATACTTAGAGGTGTCATTCTTCAGCGTTCACTGTGCACCACAGTTATTTCAAGCAGAAAGTTCAGAGTCGAGCACAGAATTTTGCCTCCTCCCCACCTCTGCCCTTCTTTGGAGGTTCTCTGCTGTTAGAAGATACTATATGTAGAAACATGGAAGGTAACCTTGTGCCCAAATGCTCCTGCAAAGAAAGTCATTATTCCTAACACTAATAATAAGTCTGGGACCCAACATTACCTATTAACACATTTAAATGATTTCAGGGACTCTGTAGACCTTTGGGTATTTTTGTTTTGGCAGTATTACCATTCGTAGATTTTCATGGTGCTTATTGAAGTCTCCCTTTTCTTAATTTCTCCTTTGTTTCTAGGTCCTTTCCCTGGTTCTTAGTCATTTAACCACTACTCAGAACTAGGAAAAACATAGTTTAGTTTGTCTCACTGATACCACAGTAGTTTATGAGAATCTTTGACACCACAGTTCTTGGGGTCACTTACGTTGTTTTTACAAACCCTGAAAAGTAACACATAGTGCCTCACGGGGCCCTCTTGGGGAGTGGTGGGGAGCATGCACATGGATTGCAGAGCTCCTCTGTGTGGTACCAAGCCTTAGGCCAAGCCACTAATGGGGCATGCACACCAAAGGCAGGCCAGGGAGGACGAGGAGGAGGAATGTCCAGTTGTTTTGTTCAGTACCTTTCACCCAATTTAGCTCTGTTTCTCCAAAGAGAAGTTTTTAATTTTAGAGAGAAACTTCAGTTGAATCTGAATCTTTTGACAGTCTGCCCTTCGCAGTAGTTGAATTCATCCTTTATGTTTGATTTTGTTTCCTGCTGTTTTTATCACATGGACAGAAAAGGCAAAGTGCGAGTTTCAGCATGTGAGTCTTGGCTTTTGGTATCTATTATCTCGTTTGCCAGAATTTGAGCTTATACCCCACCCCTCCCCACATCCCCAAAAACACATACTTACATTGTTATCTGTGGGTAAGTATACTAACTAGTGACAGATGTAGAATCTAAACCTGCTCTCAGATATGCACTACCTCATCTTGAGAGGGGAGAAAAAGGCTTTTTCCATTTGAGGTACTTACATCTGCTTAACTCTGGCAATTTAAATCGTGACTTCGTAGGCACATACATGGTTAGTAGGAGACACTGAATGGCAAACTGTAAAGGTTGCCCTAGAACACACCTTGCCCCTGGAGCATACCCAAATCATTCCAGACAGATGAAAGAAACAACTGTACTGCCTTCAAAATCCCCTATAGAAGACTTACAACTCGATGACCTAGCAATCTATTTGAAAGACCCAGATGAAGGTCTTTTTTTTTTTTTTTTTTCTGAGACAGGGTCTCACTCTGTCACCCAGGCTGGAGTACAGTGGTGCGATCATGGCTTACTGAAGCCTTGACCTCCCAGGCTCAGGCTATCCTCCCATGTAGCTGGCGCTACAGGCACGTGCCACCATGGTCAGCTAATTTCTTTTCTTTTCTTTTTTGAGACAGAGTCTCGCTCTATTGCCCAGGATGGAGTGCAGTGGTGCAATCTCAGCTCACTGCAACCTCTGCTTCCCAGGTTCATGCAATTCTCCTGCTTTAGCCTCCTGAGTAGCTGGGATTACAGGCATGCACCACCATGCCCAGCTAATTTTTGTATTTTTAGTAGAGATGGAGTTTCACCATGTTGGCCAGGCTGGTCTTGCACTCCTGGCCTCAAATGACTCACCCGCCTTGGCCTTCCAAAGTGCTGGGATTACAGCTGTGAGCCACTATGCCTGGCCCCAGCTAATTTTTCATTCTTTGTAGAGATGCGGATTTTACCATGCTGTCGAGGCTGGTCTCAAACTCCTGGGCTCAAGCAGTCTGCCCCCCTTGGCTTCTCAAAGTGCTGGGACTACAGGCTTGAGCGACCAAACCTGGCACATATGAGGGTCTTTATCTCTGCTTGGTCCCCTCTTATCATAGTAGGATACTTTTTTCTCTTCTCGCCTCAGAATTGGAGATCTGTTGGTCAGTCCTTGCTTTGTCAGAAATGGCCTTTTTCAGGACTCATTCTTTTATACTTTGCTCTAAAGTTTCTTACAGAAGTTCAGTTCAGTTAAACAAATATATGTACATGTGTGTAGAATAATTTCTATGCACCAAGCCCTGGGTTAGACATAACCCATTCCCATACTTGTATAATAGGAAGGACAGATATTAAGAGAGTGATTACAGACACAGTATATATTTGGAAGTGTAAAAAAAAGAGGATTTACCCAGCTTGGTTTCTTCCCAGTTCACCCTCACTTTGAGTTCCTTCCCTGGCTTTTTAGCATGGTCATTTAGCCTCTGCTTTAGCTTGGTGTCATCGAAAACTTAGTGTGTCTTCCCCTCGTCGTGTGGAATATGCAAAGGGAAATATGGCATAGTGGAAAGAACCTTGAACTAGGAATTGGAAGATGGTTTGGGTCAAATGTGATAATATGGGTACAAGAACTATGAATATTATAAAGTGCTGCCCAAGCATACCACATTCAGGTTTGAAGTTGGTCTCTGGCTTCCATTCAAGAAACAAAACTATCTTTGAGGAGAAGCTGGCATTTTTCTGGTGAGTTACCTGCCCTTTTCCAAAGATATTTTTTGAACTGGAAGAATAGCCTGTACTACTGAAGAACTTCACCAGACATTACGGAGTTTTCCCTGCCTCCCAGGTCAGAGTTCCTGCTCTGCACCCAGAAGGACGTTTTCTATTGGTCTGTTCCATAATAGGATGCTTAGCTGAGTTACACTTGGCAAAATCAAATGCAGACTTGAGGGCTGTATGGTATCACCTTTTTAGCTTTATCTCTGGGCAGCTCAAAGGACTGAGGCCAGTTGCTCTTGCCTCACACTGTTTGACATAACCTCCTGATTCTATTATTGGCACAGCATTAACCTCCACAGTAAAACAATCTGCAGACAGCCTTTGGGAATAAAATGAGTTAATTACTTCAGGATCATGAGTACCAAAACTTTCAGGCAGTTTCCCGAAAGAGTTGGTACATTTTATTTAAGAAAAAAGAGGCTGGGTGTGGTGGCTCATGCCTGTAATCCCAGCACTTTGGGAGGCTAAGGCGGGTGGATCACAAGATCAAGAGATTGAGACTATCCTGGCCAACATGGTGAAACCCTGTCTCTACTAAAAATACCAAAATTAGCTGCGTATGGTGGTATATGCCTGTAGTCCCAGCTACTTGGGAGGCTGAGGCAGGAGAATCGCTTGAACCTGGGAGGCGGAGGTTGCAGTGAGTCAAGATCATGCCACTGCAGTCCAGCCTGGCAGCAGAGTGAGACTTCGTCTTAAAAAAAAAAGAAAGAAAAGAAAAGCCTAACCTATTCCCAGAGGGCAGTTTATAAATAGTCTTTGTAAAAATAACAAACATGAAATAGATTTCATGAAACCTCATCATATTAGGATCTAGAAAGTCCCAAAGTCTACCACTCCTGAATAGTTGTGTTCTTATAGGTATTATACCTCCTTTCATTCAATTGAATAAATATAGAATCCATTTACTATAGTGAGGGCAAGGCTTCTCCTTCAGGATTTAAAGCCTAAGTCTCTAAAGGCAATTTGAGGAGGTTTTATCCGGATGTAGGGAGACAGACCTTGTGTTTCAGTATGTATTTCCCTCCAATTTCAACCCAGCTTGATTTCAGTTAAAAGGTTCCCTGCTGTATTTCCATATCTTCCTCTACCTGTAGCAAAAGTGAAAGTAATACTAAAGATTCTTTTAAAGATCTTAGAAAAAGGGATTGGTAAAGGTCACTAAGAAAGTTAGCAGCCATTTCTACTAGCTACAAAAGGGATGTTAACTACGTTGTAAGAAAAGTACATTCAAGAAGAGCTGCTTTGTGAAGCACCAGCATTAAAGACCTGCACACCAGACATAGCAGCCCCCTCCCTCAGGCGTTATAGCCCAGAAGTAGTGAAGTTTGTTGTGCAGTATTTTCAATCTCAGTAGAAAGTGTATGCATTTTATATTTCAGGTTATTGTAGAAAATCACCCCATCTCTCTTTTTGTGATTATTGAAGTTTTTTGAAACATATATACATATTTAATTAGTCACAAACCTCAAACACTTTTGCCTAATATAAACATCTCTCCAGTTTATTAAGGGAAAAACATGATTTGCTTTGCATGCACGCATTCATTTTCCAACTAGTTATTTCCCGAAACATGTTATTCCATGAAATAAGGTGCCAGAACTTTATCTTTATTTGGTTAAATATTATATCCCATAGAGTCAAATGATCAGTCTATTGATACTTCATAGTGTTATATAAAGTGAGAAATCTAACTTATTTTTGTGACATAACTCAGAAGTTTTTTCCCCTTCGTTCTGTTAACTGCCTTGTCTAGCTTTTCTTTCACTTTATTTTCTTCCCAGTTCTTTAACATTTATTTGTTAAAACATGAAGTATATTCTGTCTGTATTCGTCTGCCATGGATGCTTGTTTAAAATGTTTTTTCACTGTGTCCTCTGTCTTATATCACTTTTCACTTTCACTTTACTGTGTACGGGACATGGTTTCCTACCTACTCATGTGCCATTAAAGATGCAGTATTAACCAATTGGCTTTTTATAAAGTGTCAATATTTGCATTTATTTTGAAAACCTTAAGGCAGCTTTGCAAATAAGTACTAAAATTGTACTAGCCCATAAAAATCGTTTGCTCTTCTCAACTGGCATAGATGGCTAAATGTTTGATGTGCTCACCAGGTAATTTGCTCATAACTAATAGTTCTTTGTAAAGGGCTTTCTTTTCTTCCACATTATTGAAAATTATTGCAGAATGCTATTATGCCAAGATTCAGACTTGTTGTGTATGCAGCAGTGTGGTGCAAAGTTCTCCATCTGTAGTCCATTTTCCTCTGCCTTAGGGCTGAGAATGATTCACTCACTATTCCCTGCCTCAATTTCCCTGTTTTTATAAACCTATCCTCTCCCTCCTGTTTTTGCTGATGTCAGTAAAAACAGATGATTGCTGCTGTTAAATGCAGTTGCTGTATATACCTGGAAACCACTGCATCTCTACTGGCCTATTCTTAGTAATCTTTGCATAATGTTATCCTTCTCTTTCTTCCATTTCCCTATCACCAACCCCTATAGAGTCGGGATATAAGCCCAGAAGAGATAGATTTAAAGAATGAACCTTGGTATAAATTCTTTTCGGAATTGGAGTTTGGGAAACCGGTAAGTTTAATAGCTTCAGTGGTTATACACCTTTTAAACTAATGCTGTGGATGCATTGTTGCTGCTAAAGAATCAGATATTTGTAAGGAATTGAGGAAGTGGGGCCAGTCACGTTGGTTGTCTGTAGTGGGATTGTCTTTTCTCGCTACAACCTCTAAGCTTTTTTTTTGCATTACTTCACTGAGAAAGGACAGTGAGCTCTGGAAGTGTATCTTGCTGAAATATTCCAGAGAAACACAAATAATCATTGCTTGTCTTAGATCTCCCCCAGTAACAACAAATATCACATGCCTGTGGATGGCATTATTTTGGCCATTGGTTCACTTCTTTGACCAAAGTCTTTATGGCATGCTAAAGACAAGCTGAAAATGCGTTATATACTGAGATCAGCATTGTCTCTGCTTTAAATAGTATTTTTAAAAGCACATATGTAAATGAAGTCCCAGAGCAGGCCAACAAGGACCTCTTTATGCAGATGTGACCCACAAATGCAACCCCATTATGGGTGACTTTTAGGGAATGATTTCTATGATGTAGGGTATTTCCCAAAGTTCGAAATGGGACTAAGGAATTCTAACATATTTAATATTCAACCTATTCTTCCCCCATGATATCTCTGAGTTGGCTTTGGTACAGACTGACCTTTGGCACTTAAAGGAGGATTTTCTTAGCCTTGCACCCAAAGGAATATAAAATAGAAGGGAGAATTGAGCTCATCCTTCCTCTAGAGATGACTGGAAACTGACTTTAAAACTCTAATTACTTCAAAATCTTAATTATTACAGCTGCAAAAAGAATTTACAGGTGGAGGAGTTAAGCATATAAAAACATTTTATTAGACGATTGTATGAGACTTTAAGCATTGGATCCAGCTTTTGAGTTTCTATGTTCTGGGATGATAGTTTTATTTGCAGAAAAGAGTGAACTTTATAGTTCAGTAAAATGTTTAAAATTTTTTAAATTAAAGCAAAGAGAAATTAAGCTGGTGCTTAGAAATTGCTCTTTGATTTGGCAGTGCTGAACTTTGAAAGTTCAGGCATCTTCTAAGTTAAGAGCACCAGACTTGCAAACAGCCTGCTTGTTCCTCTCTTCTGGTCCCTCCTAGACACTGTCTCCCGATAGCAGCTGAGCTGTCCTGGATGAACAGCGCCACCTAGTGACCAGTGGAGAGGGACGCATCTGACCCAAAGTCTGCACCCTCCTCCCCTCCCCAAAGCATTGGTGCACACCTCATTTCTTCTCCTTTCTCTCTCTTTTTTCTTTTTTTTTCTTTTTCCCTCTACTGTTCACCATTCAGACATCAGTTAAGCCTGCCTCAGGCAATCTTTTCCACATGCAGTATTTAACAGTATCCTAATCCTTTCTCTTTTCTTCTTTTTCTTAAAACCGATTACATCACCAAAAAAAAAAAAGCTTTTGCTGTGTGTTGTTGTCTCCCACCCCCCAAAGAGACCATGATTGGTGGATAAAGCAATAATGCCATACTTTAATCAAGGAAAGCAAAAGCTATTAAATTAAGTTTAATAGAGTCCATGCCATTGATTTTTGATGTCTGTTTCAAAATCCACAAATTTCTGGCCATCTCATCTGCCAAATAACAAAATTAGTTTTATCTGGAATATTAGCTTTCCAGAAAAGTGGTGGAATTTTTCTTTCTAATTAGTTGTTATTGTTTTACTAAATCTATCATTACAAATAATTTTTGAGGATAATATACAGTATTTCAGTACCAGCATACATTAAATAGTCTCCATGCATAGCTTGATGAATTAACGCTATTGCTGCCAAAAACTTCAGTCCAGGTACCACACAGATAACTTCAAACAAATGTTGAGAACACAGTCCAGTTGTATACTGGGGCCTTCTTGTAGCTTGTATCCCTACCCCACCACTCTAATTGCCTTTTAATTATTTAAAGACTTAGAGATGCTTTTTCAAAATAGCATTTTCTCTGAAGCCACATGCATTCTTTGCATAGGCCTCAGAGTTCTTCTAATGAGATGGCTCCCTCTTGTGTAGGTCTTACTTTAAAAAATAGTACTGTGAAGACTTGCCAAACTAACTAAATCCATGCCCATATCCTGAGGGGTAGCCCTGAAATGAACAGCTCCTTACAGTCGGAGGCATCCTAAGGGTGGGCTTATTATCTAGTTGAACCAACAGGGTTTGGGAGGAAGATGTGGCGAGGAGCAATTTTTTCTTCGCTTCCTTCCCCAACTACTCTGCCACAAAAGAATAAGAAACATAAATAAAAGTGGTAAAAACCATGGAAGTTCTTTTGGAAAGTTTTTCAGGCATTCAGAAGCAGAGTCAAATTAAAACTCCTACCAGATCATGGGACTCAGCATTTCTACTGTTGTTTTTTCCTCACACCAAGTGGGGACCACTTTCCCTGAGTAAGACCTGCCAGAACGTTGACACTAGACATTTACCCTGAACTCCTTGCTTCCTCCACCTCTTTGCTTAAGCCACCTGAAGTGAACTAAAATTTCAGCAAGATGCTGACGAAAACTATAGCTATTTAGCTCTAACAAGTTGTTAGAATAGCAAATAGTTCAAGATTCCAGGGACCATTTTTAGAAGGATTATTTAAAACCAGTTTAATTTGTAAACACTGTTTTGTTTATTGCAGTAAGAAATGACCATAAGTCATCAGACTTCAAAAAGTCTACTTCTGCAGATGAACAGTCCAAGTGTATTAAGTCCTTAAAGATGAATGATAATTGCTAGTATCACTTACTTTACGAAATGCAGAATATACGTGTGCGGAGATGACATTACTGACCCGTGAGTGTCAGTGGTGAACACATTTTGGATTCTGATTACTTCTCATTTGCAGATTTATTACAAGGAGACTGGGAATCTACTTTTTCTTCTGAGTTGTTTTGCTCTGATTTCTATAGAAATCGATATGATTTCTATATGTAAGAGCAAGTCAGAATTTCATAATGTAACCCTATTTGAATGCTTCCATAGAGTTGGCTATAATGAAATTTGCACAAAATTTTAGGAGCTATTAATGATCTCCTATTTCTTACCACCCTAGAGGTAATTATGTAAGAAAACACAAGTCTAAAAACACAAGTCTAAATAGGCAGAACAAGTGGAAGAGAGGATCCAGAGTTAGAAGTCGCCTGTAACCTCTGAATGTCCCACCCTCTGGACTCCTCCCTCATTAAACTTACAATCATCTTTTGGCAAATTTCTGTCTTAGGAATGCAGCTCTAAATCTGACTTAAAGGGTTAAAAGACAAAACAAAAATAACCTTACAGTCCCCTCTTTAAATTCTGGGTTTAAACTCTGTTCTCTAAGGAGGATGGAAGTATATCTCTACCACTAATAGTATTATCAAGGTCTAGTTAAACTATAAAAGGAGATTTTTAAACTACTGGTATGAAATTGTCTAGTCCACTATTTAACAACCATTTTGTACATGGATTTCGTTGTTACAAACCACAGAAAGTACATTTGGTTCAGTCCATTGACCACACCTCTAAATTCACACACATGTTAATACACAATGAATTTTACAGCAGAAGACTGCTTCAAAAATGTAGAATCTTCAGTGTCAATCTTAGTTTGAAAAGAACAATGAGGAATTTAAAAGTTTCTAGTTTTGTTTACATTTGTGTTAATGCTTTTTTCCCCCTCTTCTTTTCTTAAGTTTTCAATATTTAGAATCCAATGATGAGTTGCTCTTAAACATAGACATAGAAACAAACTTCCTAGGTAATGGTCCCAGCTCCCAAATCCTCAGGCTTCCCCTCTAGCAGGCAGCCTTGTGTCCGTAGGCAGCACCCACTCCCCCTGCTTTTGAGTTCACCTTTCTGTGTTGATACAGTTCTCCCAGTGTGCCCCTCCTTGTTTGAGCCAGTCTCCATGTTTGTCTTTATGTCTTTATGCTCATTTCTTCATTTCCTCCTCTGCTTCCCGTCAGCCTCCCAAAAAGATATGGGATTATACTCCTGGAGACTGCTCTATCCTTCCTAGAGAGGATAGAAAGGTAATTCCGCTGTGCCTCCTCCGTTGGACTGTGTGTGCTCTCTAGCTTTGGTTAGTGTGAGTGTGTTGTGGGTTTGTTTTTTTCTTAAATCACTTTTTTAAAAACTTGACGCTTTTTTTTTTGGCTTGGTAATAAAACTATGTAACAAATTCTCTAAGACATATACTAATGTTTAGAGGTTTTTAAAGCAATTACGTATCCTTCTGACATAGAGTATTTGTCACTGTTACCACACTCTGAAAAAAGAGAAAATAGGCATTTCCTTAAAGGTAGGTTTTTCTAGTTCTCCTTAGCAAGTAGAATAGATTTTTGAAGCTCTGATTACTTTAGGATTTCTGCTTTATATGCCTAATGTTACATTCTCTGTTTTCATGTCTTTAACTAATTTCTGGTAAGCTCCCGTGTTTTAGTCATGCTATCTTGGCCTTATGAAAATATAACACTAAAAAAAAAAAAAATTCATTTTTTTCTAACTTAACCTTCCATTCTTTCTCCCTTTCCTCCAAACTAAAACATCTTTCCCATCTTTTCTTTCTTGAACCAGACTAATCTAGACAAAGATCTCAACCTCTGCCAGACAGAGTTAGAGGCAGATTTAGAAAAAATGGAGACGCTTAATAAAGCACCCAGTGCAAACGTGCCACAGGTATTTCCTAGTTTTTCTCATGCCATCAGTTCCTTTTCAAGCTGTGCTTTGTTTTCTTCTGCGGTTTTTGATGTAGCTGAGGTGACAGATGGTGACACTGGTTATTTTAGGCTGCATGGCTTTCTGCCTCCTGTTTTGGACCCTTCCCCTACCTCTGCTCAGTTCATTTTTGCTTGGTTTTCTTTTGAGCTTGGCATCTTCCTTAAAGGGGATTCTTCAGATATATGCAGAGTGGCTGCGGATTGAAACTACTCTCCCACCTTATTCTGTTTCTCTGCTTTCCAGGGGTGACCATGTAAGTTCCCTTCCTTCGCCTCTCGGTGCCTTCTCTGAATTTTCAGGGAGCCATTTTTGGCAGTTTCCTTGTCTTTTCGGCAGCCCTGGGAGATACCAACCTCAGAGATCAGTTTCAAAAACTCAGCAGCAGTGCTCTGGGTACCCTTTCTGTGCATGGCGCTGTCAGAGTAGTAGCGTTTGTCATTTTAAAGGTCAGAAAGTTCTCAATGAAAGATGCACTCAGAGGTCAGATGGCCTGGATGCACAAAAAAGGTGTTTGAAACTAAGCCTGCATTGATATTTTAAAGGGAGCTATGTCAAAATGTGGTTTATTAAAGGGTGTTTGAGAGAAAGTGAGAGAAAGAGAGAGAGACACTGTGGTAAGTAGGTTTCCAAGGAGAAAAAAAACAAATGTTCCCAGTGCTGCCCATAGGGCTCCCTGACAAAACAAAAGAGACTCTTAAGAGGAAAAGATGTCTTTAGAGAAGATACAAAAGGAGCCGGGCGCAGTGGCTGATGCCTGTAATCCCAGCCCTTTGGGAGTCTGAGGCAGACGGGGCACTTGATGTCAGGAGTTCGAGACCAGCCTAGCCAACATGGAGAAACTCTGTCTCTAATAAAAATACAAAAATTAGCCTGACATGGTGGTGCCCTATAATCCCAGCTACTTGGGAGGCTAAGGCAGGAGAATCGCTTGAATTCGGGAGGCAGAGATTGCAGTGAGCTGAGATCACACCTCTGCACTCCAGCCTGGATGACAGGGTGAGACTCTGCCACAAAAAAAAAAAAAAAAAGACAGAAAAGGACTATGGAGCCGAGGAGGCTAAGAAGGTTCGCAAACCGTGACAGGAACAGAGGAAACTGCTGATGGATCCCTGCCACACTTAAGCAGAACCGAGACAAGGGGAGTCAGATCTGTCAGATCTCTAGCCCCAGTGACTTGGGCACCAAAGTCATGAGAGCAACAGAGACTCAAACCAGGAAAGGGGTGAAGAGATGGGATTTGGCAGCGGCCAAGGGGTCTGGGATAAGAGAGTCAGGAGCCAAGGAGCTGCAGGTTGATCGAGGGTGTTAGGAATTGGGAATCCAGAGACAGCAGAGCATGAGGAAGCCAGCAGGGCCGGGGCTTAGGTCCAAGCTCTCTCTCAGTACTTCAAGGAGCCACAGCAGGCACTGCACACATGGGTGAGGCAGACAGGTGATGGGCGGGACAGGCGGAGTGGGGTTAGGGGCTTAGTTTCCAATTAGGGTGGAGGAACCAGGTTAGTCACTGTGGAATTGGAGGTCCTGTGTGAGAAGTGATCACAGCTAGTCCTGGAGTGAGAGTGGTGGCTGCGGCTGTGGTGAGAGCCCATGCCAAGTGCACCAGCGTGCAGTGGGGAGAGCAGATGTGACCGAGGTCACTGAGGATGTTGCGTTGGGACTTTTTAACTGACTGGTGTAAACAGCAAAGAATTGGAGGATGAGATTGAGACAAAGACAACCTTGGGATTTTGGCCAGGCCGCCGGAAGAATGAGGACTTGAGCACATCACAGAGGAAATCTGGGAAGACGATCAGGGCAGAGGCAAGGTGAGGGAGCTGGCTTTAGGTACCTGACCTTTGAGATGTTGGTTGGGTGTCATAGGAAATATCCAGTAGGCAGTTGGAAGTCTAAGACTAGGGTTCTTGGAAGAGGCATGGGCTTAAGATGGGGATTGGAGTTACTTGAATGGAGGCAGTGATTGAAGCCCTGGGAGTAGATGAAGACACCCAACCAGGGAGTAGATGACAGACTCAAGAGGGAAGTGTGTTGAGAGAAAGGATGTGAAACTAACAACTACCCATGGGGATGTTGTGTGACGTGGAATAGGAGAAGGGGAGAGAGAGAGAAAGGAGAGTTCACAGAGGCAGAGGGAAAAGTGAGTGATGGAGCAAGAGGAGAAAGTGTGAGACCTTCCCAGAGGTCCAGAAAGATGGATTCCCACGAAGATCAGTGGATGTGATGACTAAGATGTTTCCAAAGTCTTTGGAGATTGCTGGGTGAGTGAGTTCATGGCAGAGAATCAGGAGCCTGCAGGGGTAAAGCACTGAATGAAAAGATGTGACCATGGAAGGAAGGAAGGAAGGGGAGTGTTCCCAGAGGACTCTATAGGGTCAAAGGTTTTTCAAGATGGAGACCAGGGCAAGGTCTTCCAAGGTGGAAGACCAGATAGGTCAGTTGTTCAGAGGCAGGAGACTGAGGAAGGAGAGGATGAGCAGGCAAGACAGTGCAGCCAAAAAGGCTGGAGGATGGAGGTGGAGGTGAGAGGGCTGTGCTCTCTGCAGAGTAATGGGGGTGGCATGGGGAACCGTCCTCATCCCGGTGCAGAGGTGCCCTCAGAAATGAAAGCACACAAGCCCAACAGGTTTCAGCAGGCAGAGGGCTATGCAGGTGGGATTGCCTCTTCCCTGTCATTTCCTTTTCTCTCTTTCACTATCTCTTCCTTTTCTTTCTCTCCTTTCCTTAACTGTCTCTTCTCCAAATAACTAGTTTGTTTTTTTTTTAAATAGTCATTATTAGAGATGAGGCCATTATATAAGATAGGATTATCCTTAAAATTAACCTTTACATTGATTTATTCAACTAGTACCTTATTTTTAAAAACAGGCATATCAAACCCTTTGTGTTTTTCTCTCCAAGACAACAGCAAAAACCCTAACCTACAGAATTATGTTGCTTTTTTTCTGCATGTAGCTCTTGGTTGTTTTCTTCCTTTTGCGTGGTGCCTGGTGGTTTTATAAAGCATTCTGTTATTCGTGCTGAAATGGTCATTAATAGGGTTGGTGAAACTGCATTTCCCCCTATTTCTGCACTCCTAAATTTGCATACACAAAGTTATGCATAGGCATACACAAGTTATCTAAATACAGGGTGGTATGTTAAAATACACTTTTGTGCATTCTGGACCTAAAGTGTTGGGTGACCTTCTCTCTGGATGTGGCATTTGGGGTGCATGACGGGATCTGCAGTCGGCTCAGAGGGGGTTCTGAGGGCTACAGAGAAGCTGGTGGAGGATGTGCCATTCATGTCATTAAAGCACGTTGGCCCACGGGAGGGCCATCTGCCCAGTGACCTGTGATGGAAGGTAAGTATGAGCCAGGAGGCCTTCTCCTGACCCACCCAGAGGGCCTTGGGTGCATCCACTGAAACGCAAAAGACCAGGAGTAGGAGAGCCCACCTGCCCATACATTCTCCTCCCAGAGAAAGAGACCGCCCTCCACCAGCACCGAAGGCCTTTTCCATCCAGCCCCCCTGACTTCCAGAGGTCCTTGTCTAAACTAGGAAAAGAAAGTGACCTCTCTCTTTTTCCTCTTGACTTGAAACATATGAGTCAAAATGAACCATGTACATTATTTTTTTTTCTTCTATCTTGGACATTTACAGAGCTCAGCCATCAGCCCCACTCCGGAAATTTCTTCAGAGACTCCTGGATAGTAAGTTGCCATTTTGCTTTGTTTATGTTGCTTAATATGTTAAATGTCAGAAATGGGAAGAGAGAAGCTTATATTTTGGACCCAAAGTGTGTTTTGTTTGTATCAGCCTGATGGCTCTGAATGATGTACAGTTTGGTGATAAGAAGTGATCTAATTGTATTCTTCAAATTATTTTCCTTCTGTTCTTGACTCCTCTTCTAAATTAATTTTATGATGATTTATATTATCTTTCATAAACTTTCCCCCATTTTGGCATCTTTAACTTTAGAATGTGTGTTTATTTGTCTAAGTTTAGAATAAAAGTTCTTGCCTGGCATTGTGGCTTATGCCTGTAATCTCAGCACGTTGGGAAGCTAAGGCAGGAGAATCACTTGAGCCCAGGAGTTCAAGACCAGCCTGGGCAACATAGACCCCGTCTCTACCAAAAAAAAAAAAAAAAACATTTAGCGAGGTGTTCACCTAGAGTTCCAACTACTTGGGAGGCTGAGGCAGGAGGATCTCTTGAGCCCAGAGATTGAGGCTGCAGTGAGCTGAGATCACACCAGTGCGCTCCAGTCTGGGTGAAAGAACCAGACTCTGTCCCCAAAATAAAAAAAATAAATAAATTCTCAGCCAGGAGCAGTGCCTTACGCCTGTAATCCCAGCACTTAGGGAGGCCGAGGTGGGTGGATCATGAAGTCAATAGTTCAAGACCAGCCTGACCAACATGGTGAAACCTCATCTCTACTAAAAAATAAAAAAGAATTAGCTGGGCTTGGTAGCCTGCACCTGTAATCCCAACTACCTGGGAGGCTGAGGCAGGAGAATCCCTTGAACCCAGGAGGTGGAGGTTGCAGTGAGCTGAGATTGCACCACTGCACTCCAGCCTGAGTGACAGGACAAGACTCCGTCTTTTTTTTTTTTTTGAGATGCCCCGCCATACTCCATCTTAAAAAAAAAAAAAAAAAAAAAGTGGGGGGGGCGTATTGTGGGGGGGGGGGGGGGGGGGGGGCCACGGGGGCGGAATTAACGGTTTTACAAAGAGATTGGG
>CAUYQU010062958.1:0-63427 GCA_963574635.1 Cheracebus regulus
ACTGTATTCTAGCCTGGGCAATAAAACAAGAATCCCATTCTCTCTCCCTCTTTCTCTTCCTCTTTCTTTCTTTCATTCTTTTTTTCTTTCTTTTGCTGTTTCTTTCTTTCTCCTTTTCTAAAAAAAAAAAAAAAAAAAAAAAAAAAAAAAAAGAAAAACAGACTTCAGGGCGCTCTGAGAACAAGTTCTGGACATATTGGCCACCAACAGCTTCTTACCTGCACCAGAGCAGAGGCCGCAAGTGGGAGACCGCCCAGCCTACCATTGCATTTTGGTCTGGCCACAGAAAGGTTTTACTTTAAATTAGCTGCCACTATTTAAAACTTGGGAGCTTTTATGTAAAAATCTGCATTTCTGGCTTCTCTTTAAAACTCAGAAGACATGCCACCCTGCCAGAGGTAAGAGAAAGCCACCTCCCGGACGCCAGCTGGAGGACCCAACCTGCCTGTCTGCATTTTGTTACCTGCCTGATCCTGTAAGCACTGGAGTTCGCAACCCCTGAGCAAAGGCTCGTGGCATTGCTGACTCGTCCGCCCAGCCTCACTCTCATCTGTCCTGGAAGGTGGAGGGCAGGCGTTCAGCGTGCTTGGTGACCACGTCCTGCAGCCTGACCTCACTCAGTGCAGCACTGGTGCCTTTTCCTCTTTTGTGAGATGGGCCCATGTGAGCTTGGCAAGCATGGTCAGTTTTTGGAGTGCAAGGGCCTACTGGAGTCATCTTCCTTGTGCAGGCCATGGTTCTCCCCGCGTGGTCTGGCCCGTGAAGGCATGTAGGAACAGGAAGACACAGGAGAGGCCGAATGTCATGGCAGAGAAGGGGCTCTCTCCCGCAGATGCTAAGCTTTGAATGAGTTTCATAAACTTCCTTTCTTCAAATCAGTTCATGGGGGAGGTTATGTAAGGGAGAGACAGGCTGGGGTTTTCCTGGGAAAGGGACTCCCTCGTCTCACCTGCAGTAGGACCTGAGAACTTATCCTCTCCTGGACTTCAGACAGCTCCAGTGTCTGGAAAGGAAAAAGAAGCATGCTGCTCTCCTCAGGCCTGCCTCTTGCATCACCCAACTCCTTTCATCCCCCAGCTGAGCTGGGAGGACAGGGGAAGGACCCCTCAAAGCCACGGGGGTGGCCACGAAAGGCTGAGCCTCACCTCTCTGGCTGAGGAGCCACCTGTACTGAGCAGTTGGCTCTGTTTTCCCTCCAGAATCCAGCCCTTTCTCATCACAGACCTCCAACATGGAAAAGAAGCCACTGAGACATCAGCAGATGGATTCATCAAAGGAAAAAGAGGGCAACCGTAGGAGCATAGCCATACCCAAGAATTCAGACAAGCCTCTCTAAGTGGAGCCTGGGCCTGAGCTGATGTGAGGTGGGGCAGCTGTGCTGGGGGCTTTTGACCTGACCTGAAGCGAATGCCAGACTTGCTTCCTTCACTGACACTCCTCCCCTGACACACCTCTTCAGGCCTTGTTCCCTAGAAGCAGAGGGATTCCTGTGCAAATGACCTGTTGAAGGGTGTTCTCAGGAGAAGCCCATGAAGAAGTAAGAGAAAACAGGATGAGGCGAAGGGGGAAGCTACGGAAAAGCTTTCCAGCTGGAGCCAGCCTTGGCCCGTCCCAAGTAGAGTTCTGGGGCCTCAGCGGTATGACAGCATTGTCCCAACTCCAGGCTGGGGGCTGGCCTTCTGTATTCCTGTATCAGTCTGCTGGGCACCGGCCACCCCTCGGGAAGGCAGTTCCCCAGCTGAAGATGATTTTCTGGAGGAGGGCCAGCTAAGCAGCTAGCATTCACAGTGGCTGAGAATGGGTGCACTGGTCTCATGAAGTGGAATTGGGCAGGGTACCCACAGTGGCCCCTGTAACGCTGATATACCCATGCCCACAAGTGAACACACGGACACTCACAAGGGCACACCTGCAGGCGCATGCCTGTCTGTAGCCTCCCCGTAATCAGGTGATCGAGGTCAGGGCAGCAAACTTGCAAGGACAGGAAAGCGGGGCTCCAGCACCTTCTCAGTCTCGCCCCCGGCTCTGCCCAGCACACCGGCACCCGTGGTGTGGGTGGGGTTGCTGCCTGTTCTCTGTGGTCTGGCCTTGCTCCCTGCGTGTGCCCAGGATCCTGGTTCTGACTCTGCTCTGGATGTGCCATGGCTGTTCCCACTGTGTCCATGGCTGTTCCCATGCGTCCATGTCCCACTGTGCGTCCATGTTGCTACCCTATGTCTGTTTTGCTCCCAGCTAGATGCAGTCCCCATCCCCACTGGCTTCTGAGCTTCCCAGAGCCCTTTCACAGCCCCCACACCCCAGCCCTAGACTCCAGCAGACCAGAATCACAGAAGCCCCGAGGTCCAGCCTTGGCTCAGCCCTGACCAGCCTAAGGTGGCTCTGGGGCAGGTCCCAGGGTATGTCATGAAGAGGCTGCCTCCCTTCAGGGCACCCCAAGCTCCTGCAGACTCTGGGCTCGAGGCCAAAGGCTGCTCCTCAGCCCACACTCACACTCTTGCCCACCCTGGCCCACACCCCTGTCCACAGACCCCAGAGGACAGTCACTCCGAGGGCAGCACAGCAGACATGACCAACACCGCTGAGCTCCTGGAGCAGATCCCCGACCTCGGCCAGGACGTCAAGGATCCAGAGGACTGCTTTACCGAAGGTAGTGTCCCGGGCTACCCTCTGCCCCGACCTCAGTTCCACCCAGAGGGGACAGGAGGACCAGCAGCTCCTTGGACCCCAGGGCCACATGGCACTGACACCCTGCCTTAGATATCTGCCCACCTCCTCCAATTCCTCTGTGACCCGGGGGTTCCTCCATCTGCCTGACCTGTCTGCCCCCAGAGTGCCGGGCTGGACAGTTCACCAAAGACTGGAGAGACTGTGTTTGTGGTGCGGTAGCACCACTGTGTGCCGGACAGCAGCAGGGTCTGGTCTAATTCACTCCTGTACCACCAGGCCCTGGCACGATTCCTGACACAGAGGAGGTCCTCTCTAAATCCTTGAGGCAGATGTGACATGTGGCTGCGTTGATTGACATCTATAGCTTTTATGGATTGGTGGTATATTTGGAGGGTAGCTGGGGATGAAATGAGAGCGTGGCCAGGTGCAGTGGCTCACACCTGTAATCCCCACACTTTGAGAAGCTGAGGTGGGTGGATCACTGGAGGTCAGGAGTTCGAAATCAGCCTGGCCAACACGGTAAAACTCCATCTCTACTAAAAATACAAAAAATTAACCAGGTGTGGTGGTGGGCACCTGTCATCCCAGCTACTTAGGAGGCTGAGGCAGGAGAATCACTTGAACACAGAAGGCAGAGGTTGCAGTGAGCCAAGATCACACCATTGCACTCCAACTGGGGCAACAAAAGCAAAACCCCATCTCAAAAAAAAAAACAAAACGTGAGAGCTTGCCCTCCATGTGACACATCCATAGGGCTCTCACTGAGGGGTCTGCCCTTCCCAAGGCCCAGAAACTACAAACATGGAGAAGGCCCAGAAGTTCCTGCCACTTCCCTAGGAGGATAGTTTCCCAGATGAGCAGAGGACAAGCTAGAACCCATCCCAGCCCCAGCCTTGTCCCTGCCCAGACTCGCCAGGCTGTTCACCCACTCGCTGAGTGCTCGGTCCATCCATCCTCCTCAGAGTGCCTGCAGAGTGTGTGGCCCACACGGGCAGTGCCTACAGCCCTCGCCCACCATATTGCCCCGTTCTCCTTCCGCCCCTCGCATCATCGTAGGCTCTTTCAGTCTTCCCTTCAGCTATCCAACCTTCTGTCGTTAGACGTGGGCATTCACAAGTCCCTGAGCTGGGCCTGACCCTCACACTCTCCCACAGGCTGTGTCCGGCGCTGTCCCTGCTGTGCGGTGGACACCACGCAGGCCCCAGGGAAGGTCTGGTGGCGGTTGCGCAAGACCTGCTACCGCATCGTGGAGCACAGCTGGTTCGAGACATTCATCATCTTCATGATCCTGCTCAGCAGTGGAGCGCTGGTAACCTCCTGGGGATGCAGGGTTGGGGCAGGGACAGTCGGAGGAGAAGGGGAGGGCAGGGAAAGGAGGTCTCCAGCTGGAAAGTCAGGTCAGAAACTGGGGCAGAGCCTCTGCTGAAAATGCGCTCCTCAGGCCCCCAGAGTAGGGAACAGCTCACAAACTCTCAACACCCACGGCATATATGGAGGCCAGAGCAGGAAGGGCTTGCAAAGTGCAGGTGTCCAGACCTTCTTTGTTCCACAAAAGGGAAATGATTTGCCCCAGATCACCAGCCTCCCACACCTGAGCTCTAGTGGCACACAGCATCCGTGTTCTGTCACGCTGTCACAGTGCAGGTGACCATGCTGGCTCCGCCTAGTCCATGTCTTCTTCTACAGGCTGGAGGCTGCGCCCTGTAGTTCACACGTGATTACATTTAATCCCCATGACAACTCTTTGTGGAAACAGCAAGTAACTTTTCCAACGTCCCAACACTCAGTAACCTCAGATCTGGCATTTGAACCCAAGCAGTCAGATTCCAGAGTCCTTTGTCTTCACCTCTCATTTGTTCAGTCAGTCTTCTAAGCCCTCCTTGTATCTAGCTCTGTGTATCCAGCCATTGTGAGCCACAGGAGAAGACCCCAGCCCTGGCCTCAGGGGCACTCAGTCTAGTTGGGGAAACGAGATTCATCATGTGTGAGATAGCCAAACATCAGCACAGGAGAGAGTTGAGCAAGAACAGAGTAGAGGACTCAGGGTGATGGGAGGTCAGAGGGGGTGGAGCAATCAGGGAAGTCTCCCTGGAGGAAGCAAATAGAGCTGGACTATGGAGAACAGGGAAGTGTTAAAACCAGGAGGAGCAGTGAGGCCCTCCAGGGTGCCCCATCTGGCTCCAGGAACCTACTCTAATCTCTCAGAGCACTTATAGGAAGAGACGGAACAGCCCTGGAGGGGGTTCTGGAAGGTGCTAGTGAGCAGGGAGAGGTGTCATTAAGAACGCAGAAGACAGCTGGGTGCAGTGGCTCATGCCTGTAATCCCAGCACTTTGGGGGTCTGAGGTGAGTGGATCACCTGAGGTCAGGCGTTTGAGACCAGCCTGGCCAACATGGCAAAACCCCATCTCTATTAAAAATACAAAAATTAGCCAGGTGTAGTGGTGGGCACCTGTAATCCCAGCTACTTGGGAGACTGAGGTATGTGAATCACTTGAACCCAGGAGGTGGACACTGCAGTGAGCCGAGATCATGCCACTGCACTCCAGCCTGGGAGATAGAGTGAGACTCTGTCTCAAAAAAAAAAAGAAGAAGAAGAAGGTGGCAGAAGACATGGAAACTTTGCTGGACCAGGGGAAGTAAGAACCTGTATTGCTGGGGAGGTGAGAACTCCATAGATGAGCAACTAACAGAAAATGCTTTAGACCACAGAGTGAGAGAAAGGGCACTTTGGTCCAAGGCTACGTGCCTCCACTCTATGCTGCCTCCTCCTGTGGGGTTAGGCCATGGGGAGGCACTGTGGCTGTCACTTCTAAACATCTGGGCCTCCCACCCACCCCATGCTACCCACTGCTGTTCCAGAATGGGCCTGGAGCCATGACTTGCAGCTTGCCTGCTGTTTTACCATTGGCAGCTAGAGCCAAATCTCTGTAGGTTTCAGAGAAAGATGGTTTGACAATATGTTAACGAGTTTTGTTTTTAAACAGCCACAAACAAGGGCAGCCAGAGCCATTTCGTCTGGGCTGTGGAGGAGAAGCTCAGCCTGGCATAAGTGAGGAGGAGTTTTGGCAAGCATCTGGTGAATCTAATCAGTATAGACAGCCAAACTCTGTTGTTAAAAAATCACATCAATGATATGTTGAGAAAAAGAGAATCTAAGTGTGCTATTTAAAGTTGTAAACTTGTTTAACAGAAAGCAAACTATATGCTTTCCAAACTGCTGAGGGAAATTTTAAGAAAAAGAAAAAACAAATCTCACAGCAAAAGATAGAAGAAAAAAAGAAGCAACAAGAAAACATAAAATCGGAAAACAAAATAATATAATAAAGGCAAGATCAAACGTGTTTTAATAATAAATGTAACTGGATAAAATTCATCTTTTAAAATGAAAGAACTTGGCCAGAGTCAGTTTTATGCCTATAATCCCAGCACTTTGGGAGGCCAAGAAGGGCAGATCACGAGGTCAGGAGATTGAGACCATCCTGGCCAACATGGTGAAACCCCATCTCTACTAAAAATACAAAAAAAATTAGCCAGGTGTGGTGGCACACGCCTATAGTCCCAGCTACTCAGGAGGCTGAGGCAGGAGAATTGCTTGAACCCTGGAAGTGGAGAATGCAGTGAGCCGAGATGGCGTCACTGCACTCCAGCCTAAGTGACAGAACTAGACTCCATCTCAAAAAAAAAAAAAAAAAAAAAAGGAAAAGACTCAGAATGGATCCAAATTTAAAAAAAAAAAAAAAACAAAAAAAACCTTTTAGCCATTTGCTTTCAAATGACAAACCCCCCAAATCTAAAATAATGTGACTCGGAAATACTAAAAGCCACCAGCCATGACAGCTCACACCTGTAATTTCAGCACTTTGGGAGGCCAAGGCAGGAGGGTGGCTTGAGCTCAGAAGTTCAAGACTAGGCTGAGTAACATAGTAAGACTCCACCTCTACAAAAAGATTTATTTATTATTATTTTTTTTTTTTTTTGAGACAGAGTCTAGCTCTGTCACCCAGGCTGGAGTGCAGTGGCACCATCTCGGCTCACTGCAACCTCCACCTCCCACGTTCAAGTGATTCTCCTGCCTCAGCCTCCCGAGTAGCTGGGATTACAAGTGCCTACCACCACACCCAACTAATTTTTGTATTTTTAGTAGAGACGAGGTTTCATTGTGTTGGCCACGCTGGTCTCGAACTCCTGACCTCTTGATCAGCCTGCCTCAGCCTCCCAAAGTGCTGGGATTACAAGCATGAGCCACCTCACCCAGCCTGCAAAAAGATTTTTAAAAATTAACTGGGCATGGTGGCATATGCCTGTGGTCCCAGCTACTCGGGAGGCTGATGGGAGAGGATTGCCTGAGCCTGAGAGGTCAAGGCTGCAGTAAGCCCCGTTCACACCAATGCCCTCCAGCCTCGGGACAGAGCAAGACCTTGTCTAAAATATATATATAATATATTATGTGTGTATATATATATCATATTATATATATAGAGAGAGAGTGAACTAATAAAGTAAGTCAGGCAAATGCAAATAATGACAACAAATCCACAGTGCTTTTTGTTTGTTGAATTCAAGGTTAAAAGCTTGAGATGAGACACAGAGGGTCCAACCTATAGTATAAACGTAACTATTGGCTGGGTGCAGTGGCTCATGCCTGTAATCCTAACACTTTGGGAGGCTAAGGCAGGAGGATCGCTTGAGGCCAGGAACTCAAGACTAGCCTAGGCAACACAGTGAGACCCCATCTCTACAAAAAAGAAAAATTAGCCGGGCATGATGGCACATGCCTGTAGTCCCAGATACTCAGGATGCTGAGGTGGGAGGATTGATTGAGCCCAGGAGGTGACAGCCACAGTGAGCCATGAACATGTCACTGCATTCCAGCCTGGGTGACAGAGCAAAACGCTGTCTGAAAAAAAGAAAAAAGTGTGTGTGTATGATATATATATATATATATATATATATATATATATAAAATATAAATATATATAAAAGAATATATATTTATACAAAATATATATATAAATATATAAAATATATAGATGTATACAAAATTTATAACATATACAAAATATATAAACATATTTATATCTATTATATTTTATATATTTAATATATCATCCAAATATATATGAATGTATATTTATAAAATAACTATATGTACATGTTTATATAATTACATAAATATAAGTATATATTTATATATTATAATATATAATTATAGATAACCATATACAGATGCATATTTATATATTATTTTATGCAAAACTATTATGTATATATTTGCTTGGGATTGCATAGCACCTAAATATATAAAACAAAAAACAGGAAAAAGTGACAGTAGTGCACTGGTACTGGGAAACTTTACCATATTTCTATTAGTTCTTGACATTAAAGTAGAAAGAATGAGACAACAAGTGATCTAAGTACATATATATTTTTATATATAATAAATTTGGCCTAACTTAATAATAAAGATAATAACTAACTCTTAAATAGAACTCACTATATTCCAGATACTGTTTTAAGCATTTTACAAGCATTAATTCATTTAATTCTCATAATAACCCTATGAGATAGGTGCTATTATTCATCCTATTTTACAGATACAGGAAGTGCTGAAAATGGAAAAAATAGAAGGATAAAAACAACTAATATGGAAAAGTCATTCTTAAATAAACTTTGGATCAATCAGAAAATAGTTTGGTGGTAGTTCATTGGTGTTCAATTGATTAATTAACAAAAGAAAGCCATTTGTGGACCAAAGATGATAGTGTGCAATAAATCAAAGATTGTGATTCAATTAATTCTGTCCATGTGAGATCTGGAAAAATAAGAAAAGTGTAGTGGTAGAGAAAAAGCTGTGACTAGTAGAAAAAACTGGAAAATAACAGTATTGAGAATACTGCATGTGGAGTATAGCCAAAGCTGTAATAAAAGGAAAATTCATTGCCTACTTTCATTATTAAATAGAACATAAATAAATTATTTAAATCAAGAAATAAAGAATACAATATAATAATTTTAAACTATGGCAAGTAATTAATAAAATAAAGACATTTTTTCCTCTGCCCCATATGATCTGCAGTAATAAAAACACATATTAATAAATTAGAAAGTAAATAGTAAAACTGATATAAAATTCCAAAGCTGATTCCTTAAAAATTTAAAGCAATCAAATTGATAACCACTAGCTAATCTAATTTCTCACATCTCCAAGAACAGATTCTTTCACATTCTCAAGGAATAAAATAATTCCACTGCTATTTAAAGTACTCTAGTGCATGAAAAAGGATGGAAAGTCTAGAAATTATTTTTTTTTAAGTTAAATAGTGCTGATTTTTAAAACTTTGGGTATACCAAAAGGAAAACATAGGCCAGTTTTCATGCTTCATACTCCATACTTATGAATAGTGATGCAAAAATCTCAAACAAAATACATACAGATAGGATCCAGAAATATATTTAAAAGATTGAGTACATCATATGGCAAATATGTCATAGCCTAAAATGTGAGAATAGTACCATATTAGGAAAACTATATTAATAGGACAAAGATGAAAAATCATGTAATTATCTTAATGAGTGCCTGATTTTAAAAACTCTGGTAAGAATAGAAAAAAAAGGTTGGGTGTGGTGGCTCACATTTGTAATCCCAGCACTTTGGGAGACCAAGGTGGGCAGATCAGAGGGTTAGGAGTTCGAGACCAGCCTGGCCAACACAGTGAAACCCTGTCTCTACTAAAAATGCAAAAAAAAGCTGGGCGTGGTGGGGTGTGCCTGTAATCCCAGCTACTTGGGAGGCCGAGGCAGGAGAATCACTTGAACCTGGGAGAAGGAGGTTGCAGTGAGTCGAGATGGCTCCACTCCAGTCCAGCCTGGATGACAGAGATAGACTCTGTCTCAAAAAAAAACTTTTAAAAAAGGAAATAAAATATGTTTTCTATTGAATCCAAAGGACAATATATATATATATACTTAATTTAGTAAAAGCTGACTCTCAAATTAACTTATGTCATCATTAGTAGTAAAACCACTTGAAACATTTTCATTAAAGTCAAGAATAAGAAAAGGATGATTTAACTACCTTTTTCAGCTATTGCTTATTATTTAATAATAGTCTCGAATTACTAGCCAGTGTAATTAATTTAAAAAATTAAACACATGATATAAAAGTTGTAAAATAAAATAATTGAAGGTAATCCAGTCAAGTATAAAAGCAAGAGTTAAAAATGATAGAACTATATCATTATTTATAGATAATATGATTGCCTAGAAAAGAATTTAAACCTATTTTTAAAACATTATCTGGCCAGTTATGAAATAAACATGCAAAGAATTGTTGATGTTGATGTTGTTTTATCCTAAGAGAAACTATTTAGTCACAAGTAACATCTCTCAAATATTTCTTACGTGCCATGTACTGCAAGCATCAAGTAACTGGGAATAAATATAATAATAAATGTGTAAGATATGCATGAAGAAAACTGTGAAACTCTGCCAAGCAGTATAAAACAGAACAAACAGATAAACATATGTTCATCTTGGGTAGGAAGACTTCATATTAGTTCCTCAAGTAATTAATAGATTCAAGATGCAATAGTTTTTCAATAGTTCAAGGTTTTCAATAGTTCTGAGTAAATATGACAAAACATTGGTAAAGTTATCTTGAAAATTATTTAAAATGTCCAGAGAAATTCATGTGATACTAATTCAGGAATAGTCAGAGAACAGTAGAACCACATAAAGAGATCTGAAATAGATTTAAGTAGATAAAGAAATGTACTAGATGATAAACTTGACTTTTAATCAGTGGATTTTAAGTGGATTATGTAATAAAGTATTGGGGCAGTTGATCAACCAGATTCTGAAAAAAGTATTAAAATGGATATTTACTCCTTACCAAACTACATTTAATTTTTAAAATTGTAATGTAAAACAATGAAACCACAGAAAATGTTTTAAGAAGCTCATTTTTTTCTAGCCTTGGAATAAATAAGGGCTCTCTTAGCACAACACCAAAAATGTTACTAAATGAAAATTACAATAAATGATATAATCATATTAAATGATATAATAATGATGGAAAATGAAGTATATAGAACTTCAGTATGAGATTTAAAGGTAAACAAAAGTAAGTGAGATTTAAAGGCACACAACAAACCAAGATAGTGTTACCAAAGAGTTAATATCCCCAAGTAAACCAGACACTCAAATACAAAAACCGGCAAAGGATATGAACAGATAATTCACAAAAGGAACGCTGCAGATATCCAAAGAAAACATGTCGGCATTACTCCTAATAAAATAAATGAGAATGTAATGAAATACAAGTTTCTTTCATTAGGCCAGGAAAAGTGAAAAAGGAGAAAGGACAGCAATGCTGGGTGGGGGCGCTGGGGAAGAGCCCCTGTCCTGCCCCGGAGATGGAGCGTCAGTTGGCGCTGCCTTCGAAGGGGCCCATTCCTAGACTGCACCGAAAGCACACCTCTGGCCTGGCAACCCAGTTTATCCTCAGCAATCCTCTGTCCACTGCAATTTTATTTCTACTAGGGATAAACTGTAAATAACCGAAATGTACATGATTAATAAGGTTATTGGCTAAATAGTAGTGTATGCAAATAATGAAATCATGCAGCCTTTTAGAAGAGTGATAGATATTATTGCATACATTCATGTTGAGTGAATAAATGTTCACAACATTGTTTAATGGAGAAAGTAATTTCAAGGCAAATATTTAGTATGTCTCATAAAATTGTAATTGTGTGTGTGCACACATACACACTGTCAAAAAGAATGCTCACATAAATGTTAGCAGTGGTTACTTTGGTGTGATGAAGTTAGAGATGCCTTTTACTTTCTTTTTCTTACTTTCTATACTATTTAACTTTTATAAGATGTACACATTTTTATACTCAAAAAATATACAATACACCTACTTTTTTATTTTTAATCTTGAACAACTTCCGAAGTCCATTTTGGGACCTGAATGATCCTGTCATGCTGTCTACACTGACCCAGTGAACCATATATCTGCCTCAGCAGTGCCAACGGCACTGGTCTCCTGGGTCACAGTCGCTCACAGAGGCCCTGAAGTCAGACAGGGAGGCCCAGGAGTGGCAGGTGGAGGCAGCTCCCCCAGGACCCTAGTGACGTGTTCAGTTGCCTAGACGGGAGCCTCAGAGCACACTCTGGACAGAGACAGAAACAGAAACAAGTCAGTGGGCTGGAGGTAGAAACCCTCTGGAGCCACTGGGGTTTCTCTGTTAGCTCAGGAATTTGGGTTGAGGCAGAAATGAGGAGGGAGAGAAAGGCTTACAACTCCGAGCATTTTGGAAATTTTGACTCCTAGAGAGTGAGAACTGCAGGAGGTTTGACACCATGCCTGTGGTTCCTAAACAGCACATCTGCAAACCACTTTTACTGTCATTTCTTTAAAATTCAACTTTACATCAGCTCTCACTGGTTTTTGCTTATTTAAATACATGTTTTGTAAAGTGAAACTTTATCATTATTATTAATTGGAAACCGATATTTTTCCCACAAAAAGTAAGTAAATGTATAAAGTAAATAAAGAAAGCTAAAGCAAAATGGAGTAAAAACGAAACTATTTTATGTTGTTTCCAACAGAAAGCTGTGAGCTGAGCCTGCATACCCTTTCTCCTTGTTAAAATGGCAAGTTTTGGCTGGGTGTGGTGGCTCAGGCCTGTGATCCCAGCACTTTGGGAGGCTGAGGTGGGCAAATCACAAGGTCAGGAGTTCAAGACCAGCCTGACCAACACGGTGAAACCCTGTCTGCACTAAAAATACAAAAAATTCGCTGGGTATGGTGGTGGGCGCCCATAATCTCAGCTGCTAGGAGACTGAGGCAAGAGAATCACTTGAATTCCGGAGGTGGAGGTTGCAGTGAGCCGAGATCGCGCCACTGCACACTAGCCCAGGTGGCAGTGCGAGACGAGACTCCGTCTCAAAAAAAAAAGGAAAAGAAAAGAAAAAAAAGATAAAATGGCAAGTGTTTGAAAGGCCTAGCCCAAAACTCAGACTTGATCCTCATTGGGAAGGGAGAAGAGGGTTGCCCCGTTCATTCTGCATTGCTATCCAACTACCATGTAAGGCCATCTCATGGCCGGCAGTGGCACAGGCCCGCCTGGAAGGCACACTCATCTAGTCCAACACTGACTGGGAGGAACCCCGTCCACTGCATTTCTCACCCCTTCCCCGCTCTCCTGGGCAGCAGGAGATGTCATTATAAAAGGTGCCGAGTGTAGGGTGGGATCGGCAGTGGTCCAGACTTCATGTCCGCCTTGTTCGGCCTTGCCTGCAGGCCTTCGAGGACATCTACCTGGAGGAGCGGAAGACCATCAAGGTTCTGCTGGAGTATGCCGACAAGATGTTCACCTACGTCTTCGTGCTGGAGATGCTGCTAAAGTGGGTGGCCTACGGCTTCAAGAAGTACTTCACCAATGCCTGGTGCTGGCTCGACTTCCTCATCGTGGACGTGAGTGTGGGCACCTGCAGGGACCAGAGGACGGGGGGACCCACTGCTGGCGCTGGCACGGGAAAAGGAGCTGAGGCGGAGGGCCCGGCGGGAGCCAGCAGGCGGAAGGGGAGGCAGAGAGGAAGGAGGACATGAGTCTGCGAGACCCAGGCCTTGTCCTCAGGCCCCCGGGCTCAGAGGAAGAGAAGAAATAGGAGAAGGGTCCTGCCACTAGAGCCCCCAATTCGGAGCCACAGCAGGGAGAGACGGAGGCCCTGCTTCTGGGGGATAGTTCGAGAGTAGTCAAAGTAGGGGCATGAGCCAGGGCAGGAGCTGGGGGTTCAGGGTCCATAAAGGGAAGTGAGCAGACAAGCTCGTGCTCTACAGCAGACTGAGTACCCATCAGGCCCACTCGACACATGGCCAGTTCAGAGCCTCCACGCACACACGAGGGGGACAGAGCGAGCCATGGGCCAGGAGGAGAAGGCTGCAGAAGGGCTGCTGGGCAGGCGGGGGAGAGCCTCTGTCTCGGGGAGAAGGTACCAGCTGGGAGGATGAGAGAGGGGTGGAGTCACCCAGGATGAGGAGGAAGCCATGGACACTGGACAGGGGCTCTGGGTCACTGCCCTGGATGATCAGGTAGCTGTGAAGGCTGCCTGCCCAGGTTGTGTCCAAGGAGGGCCTGGGGCAGGGGGTCATTGTGGCTTCTGAACACCCAGTTGGCAGATGGAGTGTGAAGCCCCTGCCCCACAGCTACCCAGGCCCCATGACTGCTGGGTGCCAGACAGCATGAATGCGGGTCTGACAGGGGCCCTGAGCTCAGTCAAGAGGGAGAGTAGCTGAGCGAGGGGGAGCCGGGGTCAGCGCAGGGCAGCCCTGGGTCTGCACTCACCGAGGACAAAGGGAGCAAAGGCCAGGGGAGAGGTGGGGGTGCCTCTCAGCACGGTCCAGCCAAACAGTGGGGGGCTGGATCTGCAGCCTGAAAAGGGCTTTCCAGAGGCACCAGGTCTGCTGAGGGCTTCCAGCCTTAACACCGGGCTCGCACACCAGCAGGGGCTGTCCTTCTCGTGGCTGCAGAGCAGGCTGAGGCCTATGCCGTCTCCATGCCCCGCTCAGAGGCTCAGGCCCCAGCAAGCCTGGCCAGAGTCCAGGTTCAGGCTACCAAGGCTGGGTGGGAGGTCAGACTGTGGGTGGCCGTGGTGGCAGAGGTGCCTTGGGCTGGAGAGGAGACACAGAGACGCAGCCCAGGTCCTTGAACCTGCAGTCCAGCCTCCTCCTATCACCCCAGGTGGCTGAGAGGTTGCTAATGCTGGGGTGAGGGGTGCTGGGATGGAAGGGGGCTCTAGACACACTGGACTGCCCGGCCCAGCCCTCAGAGCCTCCCTGAGATGAAAGAGAGGCCGCTGAGGCCTCCCTGTGGAGGGACCATGGGAGGGCCTGGGGTCCTGGCAGCTCAGCCTTGAGGCTCCCTGACCCGCTCTTCCTGCAGCATCTTGGGCAGTTGGGCCTGCTGAGGGTTTCCCGCAAGGCAGGCCAGAGGGACTCTGCACAGACTTCTGGGGAAGCCCCCCCAGCCGCCACCGGCCACCGTGGGGAGCTCAGAGCCAAGGCAAGAGAAAGGGCACCGCCAGTGCTTCCCTGTTCAGGCCCAGGAGAGGGGAGGGCGCTGTGGAGGAGGAGCCGAGGCCCACAGCAGGGAGGGGCCGTGCCCCAGGCTGAGCAGAAGGACGGGCCACGCCGCTGTGCCCACCCCATCCACGGTCTTCATGGGAAAGTTTGTCTCAGGCCTCAGAGTCTAGGGAAGGATGTTTCCAAGATTAATTCTGCATTATTTCTCAATAAATGCTCCCAGGTCTCTACTGTGCAAGCACTGTTACAGTGCTGGGAATCTCAGGAACAAAATAAAAACTTCCCCACACTGGGGAAGTGGCTACAGTCCGCATGATCAGTAAGCCACCCTCACACCACGTGAGGAAGCGGATCTGCCGTGGAGCAAAGAGGACTCGGGAAGGGAAGCAGGTGGGGGGAAGGTGCAGGTCACACTTTAAATAGGATGATCACAGTAGGCCCACTTCGGTGACATTTGAGTGCATTTGAAGTTAGGGTTAGCCAGGCTGATGTCTGGCAGATGTTCCAAGCAGAGGTTGGAAGAGCAGCGCAAGGCCCGTGTGGCCGGAGCACACCTGGCGTCCTGGAGGGAGGGCAGGGAGGCCACAGCAGCTGAGCAGAAGGAAGCGCAGGAGATGAGGCCAGACTGCAGCCTCCAAAAAACACATGGGCTTTGATTTAGAGTTTAAGGGGGGCAGCGGGGTGGAATTGGAAGGCTCTGAACGGAAGACTGCCGTGAACTCACTGGATTTCTTAAGGGGTCACTCAGTCATGGGGGCGGGGGCAGAGAGGACGTGAGTAGAAGCAGGGAGAAGCGCTGGGAGGCTCAGGCAGTGACCCAGGGAGACATGGTGGCACCCGGGCCAGGATGGTGGCAGCAGAAGTGGTGAGAAATGTTTGGACTTCAGATGTATTCTGAAGGCAGAGCCAACAGGAAGTCCCGACGCGTTAGACACAGGGTGTCAGAGACAGAGAGGAGGCAGGGATGACAGCAAGCACTGTGGCCTGCACAGCTGGAGAGGTGGAGCTGCCATCACCTGAGATGGGATGGGGCAAGCTTTGGGAAGAACGGAGACTGCAAGGTGGCCTGTTAGGAACTGGCGGGCACACCATCTGGGCCTGGCTGGCGCTCTGGAGGCCCGCCCCCGAGGAGAGGCCCCTGAGAGATGCCCCCACCTCTCCAGGATCGGGGGCCCACAGCGCAGCTTCCGTGAAGGGCGACTGGGGGCAACACAGAAATCAGTCTGGAGCGTCTTCCTCCCCCGGACCTCTGCCCAGCTCCCTCCCACCCGGTGCTGCCAAGCCTGGGAGGAGGCTGTGGGAGTCAGGCCCCTGCTCCCGGCCTCTCCCAACCCCAGGCTGGCCTGGGCGCCAGGGCAGTGTTAATGACGACTGCAGGGGAGGTCAGGCGGGGGCCATTTTCAGCCTGTGATCACAGGCCAGCGGTGAAGTAAGAAGGGAGCAGATGCCCAGGGAGCTTTAGAAGGATAAAATCCACAGAGTGGAAGTGCCCTGGGAGGGGAGGGGCAGAGGAAACAGAGGCCTGAGGCTCCTGGTGCCACCAAGTCCCCACATTTGCTTTTCTCCTTTGAAGATGCTGAAATGTCACACAGTCTGGCTTTGGGGAAATGCCCCACGATTATCTGTTCCTACTCAACCCAGGACTGCCTCTCCTTCCCAAAAGAAGGCTTCTTTGGGCAAAAATCTGAACTGAAGGAAAGAATATGGAGATCAAATGCCCAGTCTGTGTGTCCCTGCTCTGCCACACCTGCAGAGTGCCTCTGGAACTCAGTTTTCCCATCTGTAGAATAGGGGTGACACATCCCAGCATCACAGGGTTAGTGTGGGGCTGTTACACAGCATGTGTGTGAAGTACACACCGCAGCCTCTCAGTAAAGGCCCAGAAGCCAGGACCCTCTTGGGCTCATCCCAGCTTGGGCTCTGGGAAGCCTGGCCCAGTGCGTAGCTGGCCTATGATGACAATCCAACCCAGGACTAATAAAGAGTGGACCCAGCACAGTCTTAGGGGCATCAGAAGCCCTACCGTCTGTCCCCAACAGTGGGGAGCTGTCCCCGTCCTCCCCACTTCCACTTTGCCTCCCACAGGTCTCTCTGGTCAGCCTGGTGGCCAACACCCTGGGCTTTGCTGAGATGGGCCCCATCAAGTCACTGCGGACGCTGCGTGCACTCCGCCCCCTGAGAGCCCTGTCACGATTTGAGGGCATGAGGGTAAGAGAGGCGGGAGTGGGAGGCAGTCCCACAGAGAGATGCCCAGCCCCTTGGCACCCAGGGCCCCTCCCTGTGTTTCTGCTGTCCTGTGGCCACGGGGACTGTGGCTGTGGCTGACTTGGTAGGAGCATGGCCCAGAACCTCCAGGAGAGGCACAGCTAGGCATGGAGGCACCCCGAGGGTAGATGGCTGTGAAAACCCACCCCCAGGGCTCATCCACCCCCAGGGCTCACCCCCCTCCAGCCCTGTGGGCTCCTGTGAGGGCTGGGAGAGCACCAGACACAGGAGAGGAAGCAGGACTCGCTGGGCACAGGGGTCTCAGCTGCACCCCAGGCCACTGGCACTGGGGCCCCTGTGCCTCTGCTGTCCTGTGGGGCTGCATCCCTGTGTGCCCACTGTGTGCCCCTCTGCATGCCCCGCCTCCTGACAGACACAGGCTGGCAGCCTTCTGTGATGGGCAGTGGGGCTGCTGTCGGGAGGGTGAGGGAAGAGGCACAGAGACAGCTGCGTTCCCAGCATCAGACAGACTGGAGAGGAGATGCCTGTGTGATGAGTGATCTTGACACTGTTTTCCTAGTGCAGGTCCCTATGCATTTTCCAAGTCGCCACATTTCACCGAAGAATGTGAGCACATAAGGCAGATTTGAAAGCCCACCCAGAAAAACACCAGCCATGACATGTAGCAAGAAAATGAACACACGTGTGTGTTTGTGTGTAGTTGTGTGGGGTATTTTTTTTAACAAAACATACACAGTTCTGTGTGGCTTCAGAAGACATATTTGTTTGTCTCTCACTGACCCAGCAGGCACCATCACACCGCTCAGCTTACCCGTTGGTTGATGGGCTTGAACCTTGCCCACACCCCCAGTCCATGGAGAAACATATAGCTCATTCCCGGTGGGAAACCGTTCCCAAGTTATTGTTCAGAGTTAAATGTCTCTTTGGGAGCAAGGACATTTGATTCCAGAGGGACACGAGGAGACACTAGGTGCCAGGAATGCCTCTGCAGTGGCCATTGGCCACAAAGCCAGCCAAGGGCAAACTCCCAGGGCTTCCCCACCTCACTCTACACCCTGATGTTTGGTGCCCTAAGAGCCGAGTTTCCCACCCTGTTCCAGGGTTCAGCGTGCCTGCTGGGGAACAGCAGCCCCAACCTGGCATCTGGGCCACACCACACAGTCCACACTAGCTTCACCTCCAGTCTGTGTGGCACACATGTTCCTGGTGCGTGGACAGCTGGGGACTTGGTCCTTGAGTAGGGTGGAGGGTCCCAAATGCCTCTACTAGGGAATCCTCTCCAGGGTGCTGTGAATTTAGATGCAGAGTATGAGGCCGTGGCTCCATGGGATCTGAGAGCCCCTCCCTGGGGAGCGGGTGTCACAGGAGTGCCCATGCCGCCTGCCCTCTGGCTCTGCTCTTAGGGAGCACTGGCTGCCACAACACCCTACAGGCACTGCACTGAGGTCTCCCGGGCTACTTCAGGGGAGAACACCCATCCATCCAATGGCAACAATCTAAAATAAACCAGAACTTAGCTCTGAGAATGTAAGGACTCATGAGATTTTTAGGAAGCCCAAAGTTTTGGGGACATGTTTTGAGGGGTCCTTTCCCATCAAGTTGCTGGCATCCTCAACCAGCACACACCTTGGTGAAAATCAAGTTTTGAAGATCGCAGACTCAGGGCAAGAATGAAAGCAGATGTTCTGAGGCCACACCAGACTCTACGGTGCGCTCCCCTCCCTCCCCACCAGGGCTGCCGGCCATGAAGCTGGCCTCTCCCATGATGGGATCTGCACACCCACCTGCACAGCCCCCTGCAGCCAGAGAGTTCAGCTGGTGGGGGTGGGGGGTCTTGAAAAGGGCATGTGCTCTGGGCCCCCCAGACACTGAGCCACCTCTCTGTCCATTTGAGGTGGTAGTCAATGCCCTGGTGGGCGCCATCCCGTCCATCATGAACGTCCTCCTCGTCTGCCTCATCTTCTGGCTCATCTTCAGCATCATGGGCGTGAACCTCTTCGCTGGGAAGTTTGGGAGGTGCATCAACCAGACGGAGGGAGACTTGCCTTTGAACTACACCATCGTGAACAACAAGAGCCAGTGTGAGTCCTTGAACATGACCGGAGAGTTGTACTGGACCAAGGTGAAAGTCAACTTTGACAACGTGGGGGCCGGGTACCTGGCCCTGCTGCAGGTGGTAAGTCCTGGAGAGAAGGGACTTCCTTCTTCCCGCTGGTTATCAAGCAGCATGGCCGTCACCCACGAAGTGGGCAGGAGGGGGACTGTGGGGCCATGCTGGATCCTCATAAGAGGATCACAGCGCCCAAAGGAGGCTCAGGACTCTCCAGGGATTTGGCTCCTTGGGGGATCTCCAGACTTTCAGTTCTAGAACCAATACCACATTCCCCAAATTGCAGAGTATGGGGAAAGGTCAGTGCTGCTGTAGAATCAGCTCCCCAGCCAGCTGTCAAGTTGGCCTCTTCAGGCTCTAAGTTAGGCAGTGTGATGACACAGGTTGAAAAATGAAAGGCTGTAGACTACCCAGGAACTGAACTATTAGCAAGGTTGTGACTGTGGCCACCCTCTGTTATAAAAGATAGTGATAGCTCTTGTGTTGTTTAAAAGGACATATTTCCATCTTTGATGTGCAATGTTTAAGCGCACACAATCCTCCTAGAGTTTCCACTGATTTTGTGAGCATGGTGGCTTCAGTGATTATAATACATTCCATAAAATTAATTTACCATTAGCCTTGACAACAGAAATGCAAACAGAACCACAATGCATAAAGCCGCAACTTGCTTGTCTTGTTATTCCAATCCTATGCCCAGACACCTGCCTCTGGTCTCCAAAGCAGAGGAAAACTCAACAGACTCTCTCACCTGAAAACTTTTTATGCATCTACTCACACCTCCACCCATCCCTTAAGCCCCAGTGGTAGTCCCACAGAGACCTCCCTGCACTGCCTAGTGGAGAATGGTAGATTAGCACCAAACCCAAAGCGCTGTCTCTTCCTGCAGCTGTCCCTGGGAATGTCAGAACTTTGGAAGAAAAGGCCTCTTTTGTAGACTAAGAACTGCTCACCTTTTCAGGCAAAGCCAGTCGGTGTTTGGGAAGAATTCAGTCATGAGTATCTCATACCCTTAGGCGGTCCCCAGCAGTTTCCAAAGTATTTCCAGACCTATCTTTATAGGCAAGGGCCTCTTGGTACAGGGAGCTGGAGTCGCTGCCTACTCTGGGTGGCCTCAGCTTCCCCGTCTGCCCTGCCTGCCTCATAAGAATTCTTAGACACAGGAAGTTTGTCTAGCTGGGGCTGTGCTTAGAAAGGAGGCTCACAGCAGGACTGGATTTGGCCAAAAACACAAGTGAGATTTCACTGGGGAGTCAGTCTCGCCACCAAGCATGTCTCTTGGGCTCTTTCTGCATAGCAGCCCAGACTAGGGCAGACAATGCCGCCAGCATCAGGGCCCTCTGTGGTTCAGTCTCCGTCTTTACTCCCTTGGTGTGGTATGCTGGAGCCAGCTTGTGCCAGCTCACAAGAGCTCACTGTTACATTTTCAGAAATTTTGCAAGCTGTTTATTAAACAGCCATTATAAAAAATTAAATTCTATAAACTTATAAAATCAAATGCTATTAAAACAAGGTAACAAATACTAAGATTCATCATTACCTTTTAGTATTATCCTCTATGCTCTTGAGGTTTTCACATCTATTGTGTCTGTACAGCAGAAGTTCCAAAATTCTAAGCTCCTACGCATTTCTTCTTGACTCCGTTAGTAACTTCACATTGGTAACCTGAAATCGACCATGGTGGGAATATTTACACAAGAGAAACTGGCAAACCAACAATCAGGGTTTTTTCTTTCCTTCTGGGAAGTCAGCCATTAACCATTTGCCAACACACCATCGGCAAAAGAACCCCCTTAAGTACAAGGGAAGGTTGAGATTCTTCGGGAACTTGTCTTGAAAGTCCGTGGAGCAGAAGCCACATGGTTCTCTGAGACGTGTGACAAGAGGGACTAGGTCAGCCCTAGAGTCTAGACAGAGTTTAAGCTCGACCTCTGTCTCCCTGACAGAATCACTGGCAGGATTCTGTGATGTTTTAGAAATGGAAATGAGTATGGATCTGAAGGGCAGACCTCCTGCAAGCCCCCGCAGACTCTTGCCCTCAATCAAGAACCTTTATTTCCTGTTGCATGGCCTTCTTGGGGTGTCCGCTGAGCTGCCTCCCCTCCACCCCCAGCCCTAAACAAGGTTTTTCTCTGACCACACAGGCATTTGGATGCTACTGAAGGGGTGGGGTGGGGTGGGGTGGCTTGCTTTTCATAAGAAGCTTGCTTCTGGTTTCATCTGTCTAGACCAGAGCCCTAAGTAGCTCAAGCGAGATGCAGAATTAAATGATTGTCTTAATCTTGTCTTTTCCTCCCAGGCAACATTTAAAGGCTGGATGGACATTATGTATGCAGCTGTGGACTCCAGGGGGGTAGGTTGCCACAGTGGTCTCTCCTACCGAGTCAGGCACCGGAGGCTCCTGGTTGCTTGGCCACCAGGGAATCAGTGTCTGCATCTGAAAGCCCAGCCCACAAGGGCAAGATCTCATGTCACTCTGGAGGTCAGCCTCTCTGGAATGCCCAGGCCTGGATGGTCTCCTAAGAAGTCCCGAAATTCTCAAATGTCTTTCAAATTAAACTCACTGTAGTTTGCTGACTTTTACCCCAGGAGGATGGGGTGGAAGCAACAGAGATGCAAATCAAGTTTCTTCTTTCTCCTGCACCCCAGCCAGTCACACTGACAGCTCAGTCAAGACTGAGAGAGGTCCTCATGTACTACAGCCTTCCATTGGCCCAGGACCAGCATAGGCACTGATACTATGCCAGCCCTGAGCCCAGCATGTCTGCTGTCCTCTCCTGCCACCATCCACTCCTCTCACCTCCATCCCCACTCACCTCTGGCTCACAGACTCACATAACTGGGCTGGTGACCTTCCTCCAGATACACCTTCTCTCCCACAGAATGGACACCCCTAGCCATCCCTCTGCCCCTGCCCCCCACCCCTCCCCATGCGATCCCCGAGCCTACCCACCTGTCTGATCTCCCTGTGTGATTTCTCCCTCGCAGTACGAAGAGCAGCCCCAGTGGGAGTACAACCTCTACATGTACATCTACTTTGTCGTTTTCATCATCTTCGGGTCTTTCTTCACCCTGAACCTCTTTATTGGTGTCATCATTGACAACTTCAACCAACAGAAGAAAAAGATACGTAGAGCACCAGCTCCCTGCTGGGCTGGGCAGGGAAGGGCCAGGTGCCAGGGGATTGAGAGCCATTCGGGCTCCAGGCCCCATCTCACCGTCCCTGTTAGGGACGGTCCTCTTCTTGCTCCTGTGGGAATGAGGTGGGGAGAAGGGTGTCAGCAGGGATGTAGCATGTCTACGCCTGTAAGAACACAAGAAGGGGCTTTGGTGGGAGGCCCCATGCCTGCCCTAGTCCACCTGAGAGATGAGGCTTCTGGGAAAAGCTGGGGTGAAGTCTGCAACTGTTCACCTGGGCCATAATCAGAGGTCCTGGGTAAGGCTTATGCACAGGCCCTGGGTCTTTCCAGAGCTTCATCAGAGGGGCTTTGACTGAGTTGTAGGCAAACCAAGTGAACAGAGAGAACCCGCAGGCTGGCTGAGCTGGCAGGGGGAAAGGGCTTGTGGAAAGGGCAGTGAGCTGACCCTGGCATCTTCATCAAGGAGGCAAGATCCTGGTGCCCTCATGCTGGGACCTCTGAGAACCCCAGAATGAAGTTGATGCCTTCTCTCTGCACTTAGGGGGCCAGGACATCTTCATGACAGAGGAGCAGAAGAAGTACTACAATGCCATGAAGAAGCTGGGCTCCAAGAAGCCCCAGAAGCCCATCCCACGGCCCCTGGTAAGCTAGGCTCCTGGTTCTGTGGGAGTGGGGAGGATTTTCTGGGGGTCCCTGGGAAGCCTTCATGCCACATGGCCAGCCCTCAAGGCCACTTCACAGTCTTTTAGCCCAGCCTGAGGGGCACTATCAGATGTCTGATCATGAAGAGGGGTACCAGCCTCAAACAGGGAGGAAGATATGAGAAGGATGTAGCATCCTGAGGATACTCCCCACCCACAGGAACCCTTCTGTGTCTGAGTGAGTCCCCTCCTTCCTCTCAAGGATCTAGGCTTTCCTCAGGAAAAGCAGGGTAGCCTTCACAGCCCCACTCCACCCCTACTCAGAGCCTCATCCTTGGACTCCCAGAACAGTCAGGGAACCAGATTCCTGAGTCACCTGGTGGGGAGGGCCAGGAGCTCTGGAGAGCTGTGTCCTCTCCAAGACTGACTCTCTTAGCCCAATCAAGCCATTATCCAAAAAAGGGGTGTGTGTGTGTGTGTGTGTGTGTGTGTGTGTGTGTTTTACTTATTTATAGTCTTTAACAAGTGGAAGAACAGAAATATATATATATATATATATATATATAAATATATATATATATATATAATTTCTTCCCCAAAATAATCTAGGCTGATTTACAATTAAAGACACATATATAAATATGGTTAGAAGAATAAATAAAATAAAATAAATTTTATAAAAAGAGTAGAGAAAATATATTAATCTAAGCATTGACATAAGTATTAGTGTTGAAGTTTAAATTTCCCCTCGAGCCTTCAGACTGTGGGACCTAAAAGACAACACAATGAACAGTGTGCTAAGGATGCTCAGGGCAGGAGAAACCTCTCCCTGAAGGTCTATCATGGAAGGCCTCATGAAGGATGGAGACTTGGGATGGGATCTTGAAGCCCAAGAAGCATTTCAGCAGGAGAGCCAGCAGCGTTAGCCTCCAGGACTTTTTCCTCTACACTCTCTGTGGCAGTGAGGCAGGGGCTTTGGGCTCACCAGAGGGTAGAGTGGGAAAGTGAGTGGTCTGGGATGAGAGGCAGCAATGGGCAGTTTGCCAGCCTGCATGAGGGCTCTGCTGAGCGCTTTCCATTTGCCTCTGCTTTCAGAACAAGTACCAGGGCTTCATATTCGACATCGTGACCAAGCAGGCCTTTGATGTCACCATCATGTTTCTGATCTGCTTGAATATGGTGACCATGATGGTGGAGACAGATGACCAAAGTCCTGAGAAAGTCAACATATTGACCAAGATCAACCTGCTCTTCGTGGCCATCTTCACAGGCGAGTGTATTTTCAAGATGGCTGCCCTGCGCCACTATTACTTCACCAACAGCTGGAATATCTTCGACTTCGTGGTTGTCATCCTCTCCATCGTGGGTGGGTATCCAAGTCAGCTGGACAGAGAGGCCCTCCCCAGCCAGGCCTCTCCTCCAGCCCCTGGGTCTTTGATGAATGGCAAGTCTAACCCTAGGTTCTTTCATTCTTTTTCTGGTGCATTTCTAACCCACCTGCCCACATACACACGCACACACACCCCTCCAGAGAGAATTTATCTGGCAGGGCCCACTCAGGCCAAGGAGACCAACCTGGCAGAGGACCCAGCACTCCCTCTTGGCCCCACCCTCCAGAGGAACCTGGGAACACAGTTCTCTAACTAACTGCTTAGAGAACTTCAAGGATGAGTCTGGGAAAGGGAGCGGGTGCTGTGGAGGCTAGTTCTGCCTGCACTCTAGGTCGAAGGAGAAGGAAGCTCAATCAGAATGAGGTGGGTTCCCAGGGATGGGGGATAGGTGGCCCCTCAGAGTAGAAGTTATCCCTTGAAAATGGAAAATTCTGGAGCTAACCACCCAAGTGCATGCCAGGCTCCTTTAGACATCACCTGCCTCATGCAATTCACCTAGTCAATTCAGCGCCAAAGGAGGGAGATTGTACAGACAGGGAGCAGCAGAGAGAGACCTAGTCCTGACCCGTGTCTGTTTCACCTCAGAGCCCAGATCTTTTTTTTATATAACAGCTTTACTGAAACATAACTCACATACCATAAAATTCACAGTTAATTTTAAAGTCACTTTAAAGTATACAATTCAGCATTTTTTAGTATATGGACAGAGATTTGCAACCATCATCACTATCTAATTTTAGAATATTTTCCTTTCCCCAAAGGAAACTCTACCCATGTAGTAGTCACTCCCCATTTCCCCTCTCCCCCAGTCCCTGAAAACCGCTCATCTAAAATTGTGAGGGACCGCCAAACTGTTTTTCCAATTGGCTGCAGCTTTTTACATTCTCACCATCCATGTGTGAGAACTCTAGTCATTTCCCCATCACCAGCACTTCGTATTGCCTGCATTCTTTTATGGGAGTCCTCCTAGTGGGTGTGAAGTGGTGCCTCACTGAGGTTTTGGTTTGCAAAAGCAAATGGCTGGTGACTGATGATGCTGGACATCTCTCCATGTGCGTGTTAGTCATTTGCATCTCTTCCTTGGAGAAATCACTATTCAGATACTTGGCTCGTTTTTTAGTTGTGTTCTCTTTTTATTGTTGAGTTGTAAGAGTTCTTTACATATTCGGGATCATAGTCCTTTATCAGATATATGACTTGTAAATATTTTCTCCTAATCTGTGAGTTTTTTCATTTCCTAGTGGTGTCTATTAAGGCACAAAAGTTTTACATGTTAATGAAGTCCAGTTTACTTATATTTTTTTCTTTTGTCACTTGTGCTCAGAGCCCAAACTCTTAACTCTATCCCCATGGGGCTCTGCCTTGGGATGACTGTGACTTTCATCTTTCTGCCATATACAACCTCTGCCTCTGGTAAATGTAAAGGGTAATGCAGGGGCTGAGGCAGGTGCTGCTGTGGCTACAGTGATGGGCAGATGGAAGTACGAAGTAGGGTCAGGAATCTCCAGGGGAGTCTCAAGCAGGGTGAGGGTGAGAGCATGCCTCATGGACTGGGGAGGAGCTTCAGAGAATTCAGGATGTCAGCAGCAGGAATGGAAACCTTGAGGGACAGTCTCAGAGGCTTTGGAAGGTGCAGCATGTTCTTTGAGATCATCTCCTGACCCAGTGTTTGGGCGGTACCAGAGAGGAGTGGTTAAGAGATCAACTTGGAGCCAGAATGTCTGAGTCAAATCCCAGCTTCTCACTCACTAGGTGGCAACTGGGTAAGTTACCTCACCTCCATTTCCTCTTCTGGATATGAGCGTGATGGCATCTGCTCACTTCCTGGGATAACGGGAAGGACTAAATGAAATGATGGCTATAAAGTGCTCAGCCCATTGCCCCCTGACTGTCAACACCAGACACATGTCAGTCAGTGATGTTATTATATAAGGAGTCTGGAAAGGGGGCTTGGGCCAATGTAAGACAAGTTTATTTCACTCTTTATTCTGTCATTTATATCCATGCCCCTTAACACTCCAAACCCAGGTAGTCACTGGAGACCCAAGGGTAGTGAAGCCCTAAAAGGAGGCAGGGTTAAGAGGGTGATAAGAACCGTCACAGAGAGGCTGAGAGAAGACACTGGCCATGGCGTGGCATCGGGGAGCACTGATTTTTGGGCCGATGTTTCATGCCCTCCGATGTTCACATAAATCATTTGGGCTTATTAAGATGCAATGGGCTGGGGTGGAGCTGAGATTCTGCATTTCTAATAACCACTCAGGAGATCCCAAGGCTGCTGGTCCTCAAACTGTCTTTTAAATAGCAAGGAGCTAAAAGGCCTGAGTTCTGGTCCAAGCTGGGCCAGCAGGATTCTAAGCAGATCTCCTCTGGCCTCAGAACCCAAGGTGTAGAAGATGGGCCTAGGACAGCTCTATTGTGCAGGTATACTCTGAAGATTAAGGAACAAGGGGGCTGAGAAGGCACCCTGCAAAGGACCCATTTTTCTGGGTCACAGATGCAGACATGGAGACTGAGAGAGGCAGGAGCAGACAAGGTCCTAGCATGCCCAGTGGACCCAATCCTCCTGGAAGGGCTGCCTCTCCTGGGCTCCTTGCTGTACAGAGGCCCCCCACCCCTGCACAGTGATGCTGGCTGGAGGAAGAGGTGCCACCAGGAGCCACAGTCTCTGTTGTTTCCCACAGGCACTGTGCTCTCGGACATCATTCAGAAGTACTTCTTCTCCCCGACGCTTTTCCGAGTCATCCGCCTGGCCCGAATCGGCCGCATCCTCAGACTGATCCGAGGGGCCAAGGGGATCCGCACGCTGCTCTTCGCCCTCATGATGTCCCTGCCTGCCCTCTTCAACATCGGGCTACTGCTCTTCCTCGTCATGTTCATCTACTCCATCTTCGGCATGGCCAACTTCGCTTATGTCAAGTGGGAGGCCGGCATCGATGACATGTTCAACTTCCAGACCTTCGCCAACAGTATGCTATGCCTCTTCCAGATCACCACGTCGGCCGGCTGGGACGGCCTCCTCAGCCCCATCCTCAACACGGGGCCCCCCTACTGCGACCCCAATCTGCCCAACAGCAATGGCTCTCGGGGGGACTGTGGGAGCCCAGCTGTGGGCATCCTCTTCTTCACCACGTACATCATCATCTCCTTCCTCATTGTGGTCAACATGTACATTGCCATCATCCTGGAGAACTTCAGCGTGGCCACGGAGGAGAGCACTGAGCCCCTGAGTGAGGACGACTTCGACATGTTCTATGAGACCTGGGAGAAGTTTGACCCAGAGGCCACTCAGTTTATCGAGTATTCGGCCCTGTCCGACTTTGCCGATGCCCTGTCTGAGCCGCTCCGTATTGCCAAGCCCAACCAGATAAGCCTCATCAACATGGACCTGCCCATGGTGAGCGGGGACCGCATCCATTGCATGGACATCCTCTTCGCCTTCACCAAAAGGGTCCTGGGGGAGTCTGGGGAGATGGATGCCCTGAAGATCCAGATGGAGGAGAAGTTCATGGCAGCCAACCCATCCAAGATCTCCTACGAGCCCATCACCACCACACTCCGGCGCAAGCACGAGGAGGTGTCGGCCACGGTCATCCAGAGGGCCTTTCGCAGGCACCTGCTGCAGCGCTCCATGAAGCACGCCTCCTTCCTCTTCCGCCGGCAGGCGGGCGGCGACCTCTCCGAAGAGGACGCCCCTGAGCGAGAGGGCCTCATCGCCTACATGATGAATGAGAACTTCTCCCGGCCCCCTGGCCCGCCCTCCAGCTCCTCCATCTCCTCCACTTCCTTCCCACCCTCCTATGACAGTGTCACTAGAGCCACCAGCGATAACCTCCAGGTGCGGGGTTCTGATGACAGCCACAGCGAAGATCTCGCCAACTTCCCCCCGTCTCCAGACAGGGACCGTGAGTCCGTCGTGTGAGCCTCGGCCACACCAAAAAGGAGCCTGTTGCGCCGTGGCAAACCTAAATGCAGTCAGTCGCAAACAGCCTGGGGCCTTCCTGGCTTTGGGGGTGAGAAATGGGCCTCGGGCCTGTGGCTCAGCCAGCCAGAGTTCTGTGGCACCGCGTGGACACCCGGAGCAGCTGGCCTGTGCCTGGAGGCCTCAGGCAGACCCATGGCCTGGTCCGGTCAGGCAGCGCCCTGGGGCTCTGAAAAGCAACTTCACCCCAGCTGCAGAGGCGAAATAGAAATCTGAGACTGTATATGTTGTGAATGGGCTTTCATAAATTTATTATATTTGATATTTTTTTACTTGAGCAAAGAACTAAAGATTTTTCCATGGACGTGGGCAGCAATTCACGCTGTCTCTTAACGCTGAACAAGAGTGTCTATGGAGCAGCCAAACTCTGTTCTCAAAGCCGAAGTGGACTCCAGTGTGGCTCCCACAGGCCTTTGCTGCCCAGGGGTAGAATGGGGTCCCTCTCCCACTTGAGCCGAGATGGTGGGAGGTCTGAACCTCCGCTCACACTAGCACACACACACACAGTCCTCACACATGGAGGCCAGACACAGGCCACGGGACCCAGGCTCCCAGCCTAAGGGAGACAGGCCTTTCCCTGGTGACCCCAAGGATGGGGTTCTTGTCTGCGGGGTTCCCTGTGGGCTTCTGTTATCTCCACAGTCCCATTTTCCCTGTGTTTTTACACAGGTCACATGGGGTCAGTCCCACAAAAATACAAGGCTTCCGGAGGAGAGTGGCCTGGGTCCCAGGGCTGGCCCCAGGCACTGATACTGCCTCTTCTCCCCTCCCATAAGAGTATTAACCTTGAAACCAAAGGGCACGAGGGTGCCAGCCCCACTCATGGCCTGGCATACAGCCTGTCCTCGCTCCTGGAACCTGGCAGGCCCTGCCCAACAGGCCAAGGGAAGAGAAGGCTGATGCATGTGGGTTTGGGGCTAAGAGGCTTGGCATCCCTCAGCCACGTGGCCCCTCAGCCTGCATGAAGACAGGAAACTTCTGCCACCTCCCGGGGCTCTCTGGACCTTTCTGCCTCTGACCATACATGGAGGAGTTTTCTGTGTGGTCCCCAGCTCCTCTCAAGACACAGAGACATGGGAGTGAGGAGAGGAACTCGGCCCTGTACCCTGTGCAGGGAAAGGGATGGTCGGGCCCGGTTCTCCTGCCTTAGAGGGGAATGAACCGTGGCCCCTTTGGGAGAGGGGCCCTGTGGTCAGGTCCAGCCTCTGTGGCTCAGCCCAGGATCCTGAGGGCACTCACACACAGGACCTCCTTGGGGCAAGGTCCAGGTGGTCCCATAGGTCTCGTCAGAAGGCTTTTTCAGGGAAAAATATTTTACTAGTCCAATTACCCCCAGGACCTCTTCAGCTGCTGACAATCCTATTTAGCATATGCAAATATTTTAAGGTAGAGAACTGTCACCCTGAGGTCACAGGGTCAACTGGCAGAGCCTGAGCAGGTAGGAGCTTGGCTGCCTGATTGCAGCTCTCCTTCAGAGCCCCCTCCACCGGGCACTGCCTCCCAGGCCACCTCAGTCTCACCTGCCCGCTCTGGGCTGGCTGTTCCTAACCTACCTCGCCGAGCTGTCGGAGAACTGGACATTTGTGACACCCATGGCAGTGCTGAAGGGGGCATTGCCGGCGAGTAAAGTATTACGTTTCTTCTTGTCACCCCAGTTCCCTTGGTGGCAACCCCAGACCCAACCCATGCCCCCGAGAGGTCTATTTCTCTTCTCCTGTGCTCCCTTTGAGTCCAGTGTGGGATAGTTTAACTGTCCCAGCGACGTTTCTCCAAGTGGAAATCCTATTTTTGTAGATCTCTGTGCTTTGCTCTCAAGGCTGGAGAGGTGTGTGCCCCTCCTGGGTGCTCACCGCCCAAGGCACAGGCAAGAATGCAGTTGAGAGGCAGGCCGGGTGCCAGCCCAGCTGGCCGGAAGGAGACTGTGGTTTTGTGGATGTGGACAGCCCCGGATCCTTGAGACAGGTGCCTGGGGCTGGCTGCAGATGGTGTGGCTGGGGGTGGGGGGAGCTAGACTCAACCCCTTAGCTTTTAGCCTGGCTGTCACCTTTTAAATTTCCAGAACTGCACAATGACCAGCAGGAAGGGAGAAGAGAGTGGGAAAAAGGAGGGAGGGCCAGACATCAAGTGCCAGATGTCATCTGAACTCATTGAGCACTTCTCACCAAACTTGATGTATAAATAAAATACATATTTTTAAAACAAACCAATAAATGGCTTACATGACCTGGTCTAGGCTCTGTCCTTGTGCTGAGACTTGACAAGAGTGGTAGCAGAGGCCCGAGGGCCTGGGAGATGGCCTTGTCCTGAGCAAGTCTAGGGAACCTGCTGAGAGAGCATAACACTGACCAAAGTAACCACAGTTTAAGTGTACAGTCTGCGGCGTACGTACATGCACACTGTGGCACCACCATCATCATCATCCATGTCCAGAACTTTTCCATCAGCCCAAATTACCCCTGAACCCATTAATCACTAACACCCCACTCCTCCCCTCCCCCAGCCCTGGGGAAATGCCATTCTATTTTCCATCCCTACGAATTCGACTAAGTGCCTTCTACAAGTGGAACCACACAATCTTTGTCCTTTTGTGACTGGCTTATTTCACTTAGCATCATGTCCTCAAGGTGTATCCAGGTTACAACGTATCTCCTTCCTTTTTTAGGAATTTTTTTCAGGATTTTCAGAATTTTCTTTTTTTTTTCATAAATGTTCAAAATTTCCATCCTTGTTAAGGCTGAATAATATTCCACTGTATGCATTTTGCTTATCCTTTCACGCACTGGGGGACACTTGGGTGGCTTCCACATTTTAGTTATTGTAAATAATGCTGCTGTGAACATGAGTGCACAGATATCTGAGACCTTGCCTTCCATTCCTGTGGGTAGGTGCCCAGGAGTGGAATTGCTGCATCATATAGCAATTTCATTTTTAATGTTTTTAGGAACTGCCATACTGTCTCCCACAGCCAGGGGTTCTAGTTTGTCCACATCCTCATCATCTTTTATTTTATGTTTTTTTCAAATAGCAGTTATCCTAATGTGTCTGAGGTGGTATCTCATTGCAGTTTTTTTGTTTGTTTTTTGTTTTTTGAGACGGAGTCCTGGTCTGTCAGCCAGGCTGGAGTACAATAGCGTGATCTCAGCTCACCTTAACCTCCACTTCCCGGGTTCAAACGATTCTCCCCGCTCCTCCCGAGTAGCTGGAACTACAGGTGCCCGCCACCACGCCTGGCTAATTTTTGTATGTTTAGTAGAGATGGGGTTTCACAATGTGGGCCAGGCTGGTCTCGAACTCCTGACCTCAGTTTGATCCACCCGCCTTGGCCTCCCAAAGTGCTGGGATTACAAGCGTGAGCCACTGCATCCAGCCTTATTGTAGTTTTGATCTGCATTTTTCTAACGATCAGTTATGTTGAATATCTTTACATGTGCTTGTTGGTCATTTGTATTTCTTCTTTGGAGAAATGTCTACTCAAGTCCTTTGAAGTTGTTTTACTTGTTGTTGACTTTTAGAAGTTCTCTCTATAGCCTGGATATTAATTCTTTATCAGATATATGATTTGCACACATTTTTCCCCGTTCTGTGGGTGCCTTTTTACTCTGTTGAGATTGTCTTTGGATGCACAAAACTTTAGTTTTCATGAAGTCCATTGTCTGCTTTTTCTTTTGACTGCCTTCTCAGCCTCCTTTGGCAGAATGTCCTCTGGTGTCTGATGCTCAAGTTCTTTAGGCCCTATGCTCTCTCCCAAAAAGAGTAGAAAACACATTCCCTTCCCCCTTGAAGAGTCTTGATCTCTTCCTGAGGCCAGGCCTCTCCCCAGAGCCCCAGGCCAGCAGGTCTGGCTGCTTACTCTCCAGAGCTTTCAGGCCCAGCCCAGCCAATTCTGAGCTCCTCTGCCTCCCCGCGAGCCTGTCTGTGAAGGTGCTCCCACGAATCCACCCCCAGCCACATGCAGCCCTCACTCCTCACCCCTCACTTTGTCCAAGCCCCTCTGGCTCCACCTCCTTTGTATCTTTCAAATCTCACCTTCTGGCTCCATCTTATTTCCCTTCCTTGGGTGAAGCCAGATTGCACCTCATGGAGGCCACCAAGAAGCTCCTTCCTCTAACTTCATCCATTCCAAACTCTTCTTCACTCAGCTACCAGAGTGATATTTTCATCCAAGATAATTACTGTCTGGGTAAGACCACACAGTGGCTTTCTATTGCCTCAGGATCAAGGCAAACCCCTCACAGGTCCCCCCAGCCCTGCCAACCTCTGTAACAGCATTTCTTCCAAACCCCAAAGACTCCAGGCTCTTCCTGCTCTCAGCCTTGCCAGAACACTCTTCTCCTTTCCACGCGGCCTTCAGGCCTCCCTGAATGTCCCTTCCTCTGGGAGCCGGCCCTGACACAGCCCTGAATGCCCCTTCCTCTGGGAGCTGGCCCTGACACAGCCGGCCTCCCCACAATGTGCCCACTCCTGATGCTTCCGTGCCACAGCCCTCCACGCTTCTCACAAACACCTGCAAAGCCATTATGTGAACAAACACAACCCCGGCTGTAATAGAACCCAGCTTCGGTCTCTGTCCCTTCCTGTCCCTTTCAGCTTTATTCAGTGGTGATCATCTTCCCTGGCCCTGAAGAAAGCCTGGGCAGATCCTGTAGCTTTGAAGCTCAGTCTTGGCTCAGTCTTAGCTCCATTTAATCAGTCAGTTTGTGTTGTAAATACAGGCTCAGCCAGGCCAGGAGAGCATCTGATCCCAGGACTTGTCAGAGACAGGGTGCCTGATGGCTTCTCCTCCCCAGGCCAGGCAGATGGTTAGGGATGCTCTCACACAGGGCATTGTGGGATCTCTCTTCTGGGTGCCCCCTGGGGATGTCTTCCTTTGCCCATGGGCACTGTGAGCCTAGCCCGTCCTGGCAAGGCCCCTTGGCCCGCCATAGTGGTGCACACTGGCTGTCTCTCTACCTGCCCACCTCTGGCCCACAGGAAACACGTGGAGCGCCTGTCCCACCCACTCTGGGTGGGGGCCATGATGCTGACAGCAGTGCCCTCTGCAGCCACGCCCAGCACACTGAGCTGCAGCCCTTCCTCCGGGTTCCCAGGGCGGGAGTCAGACCACACCTGCTCATCCACTTGAGCTTTCCTGGACCCTGGAGTTCCAGTTCTCCATGTCTCCAACATCTCAAAGCTCTGTGAGCAGCTCTGGAAGCCCCTCGGCCTGCCTGGGGTCCGAAGGTGGGTGCGCCTGCCACGGGCCTTCTCGGAACCTCCTGCAAGGGAAGGCTGGGGTCCTGGAAGCAGCACGGCAGCAGCTCTCTCCAAAGAAACTGGCTCCTGGGGCCCTGCAGCTCTCCACTTTCTCAGACCCCTTTTTACATCCTTGATGTGACTAGGGGTCTCAGTGGGTGGCACCATCTATTCCCCTTGTAAACCAACTTCATGTGAGACGCATATGGTTTGGTGGCCTGAAACCTCCGATATCGGTTCTTTGGTCAAAACTGGGGCAGGGATAGTCCATTCGCCGCTGAGTTAATCATCTTTCCCCAACCAAACAAGAGCTCTTCAAACAGCAGACTACGTCCAATTTTTTTTTTTTTAAGAATATCAGAATTTAAAATAGCGGTGTATCCCATGTGGTAAGAGTGAGTGTTTTGCAAAACTGTTGTTTCAGCTCTATAAAAAACTTGGGTGAGTGCCAATGTGTGTATCCTGGTGAATGACATAAAATAAACTTCTTACTAGGAACTTCAGTGGAAAGAACTTGAAAGCAGCACAAGAACAGAGCCCATACCCGCTTTACTCAGCACTGCATCCTGGGACTTAGTGGCTGGCACATGGTGGTAACTCTGACTTGCACGTGTGAGGCTGTGCCCCCACCGTGAAGCCGTGAAGGGGGTCAGGTCTCTCTCACAAGCTCCAGGGGTCCTGACTACTGCCTTGGTCTGGGCCAGCGGGTGGCTTCCCGCATTATTCTTGAAACCAAGGCTTGGAGCCCAGACTTCTTGGCCCCTGGGTGGGGTTTCCCTGGCTGCCTGAGGTGGGCCCTCACTTGGCCTGGGATGTGGGCGGGCTCACCTGGCAGGAAGAGTGAGTGAAGCCGGGACATGGCTGAGGCTGAGAGAGGAGGCCTGTGCTTGCTACAAGGCTGCAGCTGTCACTGGGTCACTCTGGGGTGAGGCTGGGGTCCAGGCAGCGGGTGGCTCTGTGAATGATGGATGCCGGCTCCTGTGTCAGCGGGAAAGCATGCAGCCCAGAGATCTCAGCCCTTGGCAGGGAGAGAGATGCTCCCGGACAGACGTCAGCTCTCACCCTGGGGGCCACGGCAGCGTTGGCAGCTTCCCTGTCCCCCGTGCCAGCAGCTCCTCCACCATCAGCCCTGATGGCCACGAGACTCAGAGCCCAGGAGGTTGGGAGGGTCAGGGAGACAGAGGCCCAGGCACTCCTACAGGCAGAGATAGCAATGGGGACAGCGACTGAGAGTAAGGCAAGGGTGTTGTGGCAACGATGCCAAAGGGCAGCCAGTGATGGGCTCAGAGAAGCCGCAGGGACTAGTGTCTCCTAACCCTGGCTGCTTCTGAGAGTCTGTGTGTGCTGGCACGGTGCCTCTGCACGCCACCATTGCTCTAAGCACACTGTTACTGTGCAGGCCACCTGTGAGTCTAAGGGCTATGCAAGGCCAGGCTAGAGCTGTTTGTTCATAACACAGCCTCCAGCCCCTGCCCCAGCACCTGGCACAGATGAGGAGCTGGGAATGTTTGCAGAAGAAACAAACCGATCAGCCGATTCCCTCTCTGCTGAGTTCCCCTGGACCTGCTCCTCCATGTGAACCTTCTTGTTCCCTCAAGTCTCCTGCCCCTTTTCTCACCAGCAGTCCCACCTTCCACTCTTTGTCTTTCTGGAAACAGGTCAGACATAGGACCATCTGAAATTCTCACCAGATGGAGAAACACATGTGGATTCACCATGCACTCGTGCACACGCAAGGCACAGAGGCTGTAGTCAGAGTCTGCGTCAGGGACGAGGCGGAGGGGCACAGGGAGATGCCTGAAACCACAGGAAGGAAGGGCAGGCTTCCTGTCCCAAAACCCCTTGGGCCAGGGCCCCCAGGACATTCCCAGGGACAGAGGCAGCCAGACAGGCAACAGAAGAGTCAAGAAGGGAATGGGTGAGGAACTTAATTCAGAAATGATGCTCAAAGGCTGGCAGCTGCCAAGCTCCATCTGAGGGCATCCCAGAGGGACCCCAGGGTCCCTTCAGGAAGCATCACCTCATGTGGGTATCCCAAGCCAGCCTGAGTGGCAGGGGTCAGGGCCAGGCCAGCCTGAGCCCAGCACGTGTAATGACCATCCTGACAAGCATTTCCTCCCATGCCAACTCACGGAGCTGGCATCCCCAAGCAGCTGCCAGGCACCTGCTGTCGGAGAGAAAAGCCCCATCATCTCAGCCCTTGTGGACAGACAGGCCGGTTCGGATTCCAGAAAGGCGTGCAAGGTCAGAGTGGAGCCCCCTTCCCCGGACTTGGGCTGACCAGCCCGCAGTATGTCCTGTCCTCCTGCCTGCCCGACTCCATGCCAGCCTCAGTGTGAGGCAGAGCATCATGGAGTGTGCACTGGGATCCTAGGCGCGAGCTTGCCTCCAGTACGTGTCCTGGGAACCGTCTCTCCTTGGGGCCCATGTCTGCCACTCATCCTCCCAGGCATTACCCCCTCCCTGGCAGGACCAGGCCATTTCTGTATGGAAGACTGTAAGAGTTGTGGCAAGGAAGGCAGAGGGCAGGGAGGGCTTGCCCAAGAGGAGAAGCCAGTTTAAGAGAGATAATTGGGGCTCCTGTATCCTGTATCAATCTATCACATTTATAGCCTTCACTCCAGACAGGAGACAACAAGGAAATGACAAAAGCCAATAAACCCAATAAATAAAGGGTAATGGAATCATCAGTATGTGCAGCCTAATCCCCGAGCGGCAGGGCCAGGAGCAGGGCTCAGCCCCTCCCTTCAGGCTCTGTCTCAGCTTCACCCACAAGCCCCAGGAGACAGTTAAAACCACTCACCAGCCCCCACAAGGGGTGCCCGGCTGGATTTCCAACTGCTCAGGCCAAAACGCTTGACGTCATCCTTGCCTCCTCGCTTTTTCTCACACCCCACATCCAATCCGGCCGGAAATCCTGTTGGCTCTGCCTTGGAAACATATCCCAAGTTCAACCACTTCTCAACCTCTCCACTGTCACTGCGCTGGTCTGAGCCACCATCATCTCTCTCTTGGATTCATGCAGTGGCCTCCTCCCTGGCCCTTGTCCCCCACACAGCAGTCAGTGGGGTCCTGTTAAAATCAAGTCAGATCATGGTCACCGAGAGCCGTCCAGTGGCCCCATCTCACCCAGAGGAAAAGCCTTTATCCAGCCCTGACCCAACCCTGATCCATCCCTCACCCCCGTGCCCATGGAGCCCCTCTATGGCCCGGCCTCTTGCTCTACTTCAGCCACACCGGCTCCTTACTGGTTCCTGAGCAGGCGGAGCATTCCTGGCCTGCCACCGGAGCACTGGCTGTTCCCTCCTACCTGGAATGCTCTTCCCCAGGGATCAGCCCTAGCTCCCCTCCTTCTTCTTCCAAGCCTTAGAGGTCACTTTTGCACTAAGGCCACCCATGACCATCCTATTTTCTTCCCTTTTCCAGCCCACTGTCTTTATTTTTTTAATCAGTTTTAGGAAAGTATAATTTATATACAATAAAAGGCACCCTTCTGAAATGCACAGTTTGATGAGTTTTGGCAAATATGTAAGCAGCACAGCCACCATCATCATTAAGATATGGAACAATTCCATCACATCAAGAAGTTGTCTCACCTCCTTCATGGTCAATCCTCTGTTCCTGGCAATCACTGATCGATTTTCTGTTCCTATAGATTTGCCTTTTCTGGAGAGTTCATATAAGTGGAGTAATTTTTGTATGCAGCCTTGTGTGCCTGGCTGCTTGCACTTAGCATAATGCATGAGAGATCTATCCATGTCGTTATCTGTATCAATTTGTTCCTTTTTATTGTTGAATAGTATTCCATTATATGGACATACCATAGTTGGTGGGCATTTGAGTTGTTTACCATTTTTTCCTATTGTGAATAAAGCTGCCATGAACATATGTATATAAGTGTCTGTGTGGGCTTTTATGTTTTAGGTTTTCTGGGTTTTTGTTTTGTTTTGTTTTGAGATGGAGTCTCACTCTGTCACTCAGACTAGAGTGCATTGGCACGACCTCAGCTCACTGCCACCTCATCCTCCCAGGCTCAAGCAATCCTCCCACCTCAGCCTCCCAAGTAGCTGGGACTACAGACATGCACCAACATATCCAGCTATATTTTTTGTATATCTGGTAGAGACAGGGTTTCACCACGTTGCGTAGGCTGGTCTCAAGCTCTGGAGCTCAAGTGATCCGCCCGCCTCGGCCTCCCAGCCATGCTGGGATTACAGGTGTGAGCCACCACATCTGACTATGTTTTTATCTCTTGAGTAAATACCTAAGAATTGAATTTTAGAGTTATATGAGTAGTGTATGTTTAACTTTACATGAAATTGTCAAAATGTCTTCCAAAGCATTTGTCTGCTTTGCATTCAGCAGTGAGAGTACCGGTTGCTGTATATCCATGCCAGCATTTAGTATTGCCAGCCTTATTTTGCCTTTGACTTTAGCCATTTGAGTGGGTGTAACTTGTAATTTTAATTTGCATTCCCCTGATGACTAATGATGTTGAGCATATCTTTTTTTTTATTCAAAAGACAGCGTCTTACTCTGTCACCCAGGCTGGAGTGCAGTGGCACAATCATAGCTCATTGTAATTTGAACTCCCAGACTCAAGCAATCCTCCCACCTCAGGCTCCTGAGTAACTGGGACTAAAGGCATGAGCTATTTTTTTTTTAAATTTTGTAGAGATGGGGTCTCCCTATGTTGCCCAGGCTGGCCTCAAACTCCTGGGCTCAAACAGTCCTCATGCCTCGGCCTCCCAAAGTCTAGGATTACAGGCATGTGCCACCGTGTCCATAACGTGAGCATCTTTCCATGTGCTTATCGGCTATTCCTCTATCTTCTTTGGTGAAATGTCTGCCACTGTTTTAAAGAGCTCTCAACAATGCTTCTGTGCTTACATCATCACTGGAAGGAGCAGGCCTCCCCGTGTGTGATAAACTTCCACTGCTCGGACACAGGCTTTCTGTGTGATCTGGGGAAACCGACCTCACTGCTCCAATCTCTGTTCCCTTGCCTATAAAATGGGGAAATAACAGCTGCTTCCCAGGGTAGTGCGAGGACCGAGGAAATTCAGATTTGTAAAGAATTTACGACGATCCCCAAAATATAGCAAGCACTTAATAAATGTCTAGTATGATGACGGTGATGATGATTACTAACCCCTATGTGACTTGTTCATGTCAATCCCATTTCCCTCTTCAAGCCCAGTGTTTTCATCTATAAATGGCTGTGGGAGAGGCGGGGGGCTGGACAACCTCTAAGTCCTGTCCACAGTAACATCCCTGAGGTCTAGAATCACTCTGTTTATGGACACACACTTACAGGTCCCTTTCCCCTCCCAGGGCATGCCCAGCCGCCAGCCACCTACGGGTCTCTAGACTTATATACACAAGGCAACAGGAAGCTCACCTCCAACTCCTGACCCCTAGAAATGGCCTAGGCCCAGCTCCTCAATCACCCAACAGAAGGACCATGAGACACTGAAAGGATCAAGGGAGATGGAGAAGTCAGAGGCAGAGCTGGGAAGGGCAGGTGACACCAGGCAAGACCAAAGACGGCGGAGAGCTGGGGAGAGCAGTGTGGCCATGCAGGGCCACACGTCCTGCTCCCGCAGTGGCTCCATGTGCTCTCCCCCTCCAGCCTCTACCTGCCGCTAGGCAGCTCCACAGGTCTGCAGGCCCAGGCCTCCAGCAGCCCTGCCTTCAACCCTCCCTGACTCTGGGGGAAAGCTGGGCCCCCTAGGGAAGCGTCTCACGTCCCTGAGCCCCTCCCTTGCGGGCCGTGGGGTGGAGAGGACAGAAATGTTGGGAAATCAGTGCACACAGATCTGGGGCTGGTGCCAGGGTGCCACAGGGAGCGAGGAGGAGGTGATGAGAGAAGGGCATGGCAGCTCAGCAGGGCCCAGGCCGCAGGCAGGGCAGGAGAAGCGGTGGGGATAAGACTGGGGCAGTGGAGGGGCTGGGAGGCTGGGAGAGCAAGGGGTTCTAGAGGGTAGAGGCCAGAGATTTCTGAAAGACCAGATCAGGGAGAAGAGGAGGTCCTGAGCAGCCAGGGTGCAAGATGGGTGAGGAAGATGAGAGCAACAAGCAGGGGTGGGGTTGGAGGAGACAAACCTCTGGTCCTTCCAGCCTCCCAGCCCTTCACTTCCACTAAGCATGCTCTTCACACTCATTGTCACCTCCTTGACTGTGGGCAGCCCTACCCAGCCCTCCCAGCCACCAGCCCCCACCAGGACTCACTTGGCACCCTGGCCACCCAATGTCCTCCTCCCCTCCAGGCCAGCCATCACCTCAGTGCTGCCCTCACCACCCACCTGCTGCAAGGCCCCCACCACAGAGCCCCCCAAAGCCAATTTCTCTGCTCCCGCACCCTGGCTGAAACCCACCCACCCCCAAGCACATATTCACTATAAAGCCACACATCTCCCCCTGCCAGCCCTGCCACCCTCTCTCTTGTGGACATGCTAACATTTGAAGGATTGATGAATACTGAGCAGTGGGGCCAACTGGAGGCTCCAGAACCAGAGGGTCTCCTTCTTCACTCACTCACTCCCACCAAGTGAGATCAGCCTACATATGGGACCCACTGGGGAAACCGAGGCATCTGCCCACTCTGTTTAGCAACCACATATGAGCATCTTAGAGATAATGCAGTTACAATAATGAGCAAAACCAGACAGGGTACCTGTCCTCACTTAGCTCACAGACAAGTTAGGAAAACAGCCTCCAAATCCACAAACAAGGCTGTTTATAGTCACAAAACTATATGGTTGGGTGGGGAGTACAAAGAGCAATGAGGGAGAATCTCCGGGGAGCAGGGGCGGGAAAGCCTCTGTTGAAGATGTGGCATTTGAGTCCACCCATGGCAGGCATTTCCAGGCAGAGAGAAGAGCAGATGCAGAGGCCCTGAGGTGGAAGGGACGTGGCCCACTCCAGAAGGGAAAGAAGAGGCCCACATGGCTGGACCCAGAGAGTGAGAAGAAGTCCAGCCCGGTGAGTCCAGGGAAGGAGTGAGGACGTGACTCTGAGGCACTGTGTAGCTGCTGGAGGGGTTGCTGTTTCACATACTTTGCATTATTTGGGGGTAGGGGTGTGGATGCTAATGAGGTTTATGCTTTAGAAAAATCCCACTTTCTACTCTGATGAGGAGAAACCAATCAGCTGATCTCTATAGAGAGAGATGAGAGTGACTTGGACCAGCATGGGGACAGTAGAGAATTGGAAACTTGGGAGCCATTCTAGATGCAAAATCGGTAGACAGAATACTCAGAAGTGGGAGAGGAGAGGACAGCCGTGAACATGCCACAAGAAGCTTCCTCAGATCACCTCCCAGGCAGCCCTCAGGCCTCCTACGTCTGCCTCATGAGCCCTTGGCAAGCAGAATGGATGACCACTTGGTGAACTGTTCTGTCTAAGAATGAATTCCAGGTCCCATCTACCCAGATTCTGCCTCTTACAGCCACCACGGGGAGCCAAGCTGTAAAAAGAGCAAGTTCCCAACACCTGCTGAGGCAGCGCCCGTTTGTTGCTGGTGAAGGTGACACTGACTTCTCTGGCATCTGTGGATGCAGCTGTTTGAACTGCCCCTTGGGCATAGAGCACAAAGGTGGCCTCAATCCACTTTTTTTTCTATTAACCCATCAAGAATTTACATGGCATGTCCAGTCCCTCCCTTAAGGGATTTTCACCTTCTGAATTGTTTTAAAAAAAACAAACAAAAAAAAAAACAAGCAAAATAGGGATTGGGGGTCTGACCAGCTCTACCATGTCACTATTGAGGACGCTCATATCATCCTCACAGGGACAGCATCACTACTCAAAGTCAATTGGATCCCAGGAGCCTCCCACTATGACTCATATCTAGGTGGCACTCCTGTCGATAACCACAGTGGCCAGGAACACAGGCACAATGTCAGCACGGCTGAGTCTCCAGAACTCCCAGCAGTTAGCCTCACACCATGCCAAGGACAGCCTTACCCCGGAAAACAGAGGTGAGTCCTTGCTGGAAGCCCCAGTCACCTCCCTAGACTCAGGTAGTCCTCATATTAATCTCATTTGAGAAGCCCCATGGCCCAAGGCCTTTTTTCTAGCCACCTCACTCCATCCCAACAAATGCCCTTCAATCCACATCCCAGGAGTGGCAGTTGGACAGTGTTTTCTTCCCTCGCAGAGGTTCTGGGCTCCCTATGTCAACTGATGTACTTCCTCCAGGAACCAGCTTTGCATACCAGAGATCTCAGGGAGAGGAGGCTTTGGATCTAGTCTCAAAACAGTAACTTCAAGTGGGGGACCGAGGCCATCACCCTGCATTTGCATAACTAAGAAAGCTATTTAAGTGGCTTTCACTGAACTCCAGTTATTTCATTTTAAACTGTCCCTGTGACTTGTGGACACAGAGAGTGAACTTCACCAGGCATTTAAATCCTCCTCGCTGGTCCCCAGAGCCTTGAAGAGGTTGATCTGAGAACGGACCTCCCACAGCACCCTATCCCGGCCTCCACACAGGCTCTGCTTGGAGTGCTTCTCAGGCAGGGAAAAGGAACAAGTCCAGGTGGAAATCTTCCAAATGTGTCTTCCCCAATCACCTTGTCACCAGATTGCTCTCAGCAAAAACTTTTTCATAAATTATCTTTGCCTTTGGCTGTTCACACACAAAGGTCACATAGTTGTCTGCCTCTGGTATCACACGTGTCGCTGTAGAGATGGTTTCAGAGGTTCCCACAGCTGGACTCTCCAGAAGAATTTTGATGAAGAAAAGGGAAATGAGGTCACGATGAAGAGGGAAAGGGAGGAAAGAGAAAGTGGAAAAGGCCTGGAGAGCTAGAAGGGGACCGGGGAGTCTCCACCTAGGTCGTCCGGCTCCTTTTCCCCTTTCCAGCCCTAAGCCACACTTCCTTCAGTGGCAGCCTCACCATCACATCCAAGTGAACAGATAATAAAAAGGGCCAACTGGAAACAATAACACAGCAGTGTCCGTGAGCACACACAGCACCCAAATCTTGGTTTCTAAATATCATTCTCCATTAAAAGGAACCAGGGCTCCTGGGTGAAATGGCTGATTCCAGGCTAGAGCCAGGAAAACACCAGGAAACCTGGAACATGTTACTGTGCCAGAAAGCAAAAAAGTGCTCAAAGACTGATGAAGATAAATGTCAAAAGACACAGGAGCCAGTATGAATGGGCCAACTAGAAGTAATGATGGTATAAAAAATTTTTAGTGGGCAAAAACTAGTGGGTAGAAGTTTGATGAGGAATATAGTCTCAAAGTATCTCCCCACAATTACTTATTAATTAGAAAGAGAAAATGGCAATTCTACAGGAGGGGGAACTTAACAGACACCACTTAAGCTAAGTAGTCAAAAATTGTATCTCTAACAAATGGAAAAGTTGATATAGTGGGCCTCCTGAGGTAAGACTGTGAGAAAGATAAAGCATCACCTTCAGAGTAATCATGCCCAAAACATGTCACCTGAAAGTAACAATGAGGACACATCCAACAGAATTTCAGCAACATTACTCTTCAGATAACTGGCCTACACTCTTCAAAACTGTCAAATTTAAGAAACAGAAAGGCTGAGGAACTCTCCCAGATTAAAGGTGAAAGAGACATGAAAACTGAATACAATGAGTGACCAAAAAACTTTGAATACAAGTTTTTTAAGTGAACACACACTTAAAAAACTTTCCTGAATACAAGAACAGGAAAAAGAAATAGAAAGAAGATATGATGAGAGAACTGATGAAATGTACTTATGGACTGTGGATTTCATAACAGTATTAGATCAATGTTAGCTTTTCTGATTTTGATAACTGTACTGTGGTTTTGTAAGAGAATATCCTTGTCCTTACCAATACACACAAGTAGCTAGGACTAAAAAAGCATGATGTCGTCAACTTCTTCTCATGTGATTCCAAAAAAATTGTGTGCATGTGCGTATGTGTATATATACTATGTATAATATTTATGTAATACAGAGTACATCATAAATGTACATATATATGAGAAAATAGAGAATGATAAAATAAATGTGCAAAATATAAACAATTGCTGAATCTGCATAAACGGTGTATGGGAATTTCTTGCAATTTTTCTGTATCCAAGTTTGGAATTAAAATAAAATTTACAAAAATATTACTAATGGCCAATTAGTAATACGGTGTAAAACACTTTACATAGGTTAGCTTATTTGGTACTTACGACAGTTCTAAAAGGTATCTAGTATAATCTATCACTCACGTCATCGTTTCCATTTTACGGATGGGTAAACCAAGGCACAGGGCAGTTGTACTACTTGCTCAGGCTCCCGGACCTGGTTAACATGGCAGAGCTGAGATTTGGCTCCAGGTCCATCAACCTGGCTCAAGAATGTGCTCACAGCATGCTCTGATGCCTCCTAAGCCATGTAGAGGCTGAGAATGGAACCTGTAGACAGGAATCACACAGAGAAGGACAAGCGCACCCTCACCCACAGACCACACACAGTGGGGCTGCCTGCAGCAGCGTGGTTGCAGCCTGCTCATCAAAATAGTCTTCAGATCTGAACACAGAAGAGAGCCTTTTAGATCAGAGTTCAGTGCCATAGAGCCTGGGGGCCTGATGTGCAGGGGGCTGGACACCGGACCAAGACCCTCCACCCTGAAGGGTTTCCTGTCGCCTCTGGCTTGGTCCTATTTGTCTTGTCCTTCCCCTTCCTAGAGCTCCAAGTTTCTGTCTCTTTCTCTAAGACTTTTCTCCTCCCTCCACTCCATCCCAGTGAATCCAGAAATAAGGAGTTTCTGGCAGGGCCTTCTAGTGAACAGTGGCCTTAGAGGAAAGAGGTGGGCCCAGACAGAGAAGTGGCCCAAAAGCCAGGGAGCTGGAGGGGGAAGACTGGAAGCTGACGGTCACAGGGACAGAGGAGATGGGGTGAGGAGAGCAGATGAGAGGACAAGCCATTGAAGTTTTCGCAGTGATAAGCAGCACGGTGTGTGCCAGGCCCCAGCAGCAGCCGTCATGGCAGGAATAGGCCTGGTGGGGGTGGGAGGTGGTCCTCCTCCTTGGCACTTTGCCAGAAAGGACTGAGGGAGGTCTGTTTCCTACCATCTCTGAGAAGGCTGAGGTCACGTGGAGCAGAAACAAATCTCCAGCCACGGGCTGTCAGGGAGGGTGCCTGCTTGCCAGGGCCTGTCTAGTCTGACAGGACAACGGGGGTTGGGGGAAAAAGATGCTGATGTCTGAATTCAGAAGTGCAGTGGACCCCCACCATCACCCTCCCTGCCGAAGGGCCTGTCACAAGGCGGCCGTGGCTCACACCCGCTTATCAGTGCTGGGGTGTGGAGAGGGTGTTGCAGATGGGAGATAGGGCTGGGACAGGGCTGTCCACACCAGCCCCGCTCTGCCTCCCTCATTCACACCTCCTCAGAGGCCCTCGGCCCACTTTGCCCCTGCGGCCTCCAGCCCGCACCACTGTGCCTTCCCTGCAAACCATCCCAGCAGGCTGCCTTGCTCCAAGGATTGCTGTGCACTGGACAATTAAGAGACCGAATGGGGAGAGACCCTGGACACCTGTCTAGCCCCAACCCCTCACTTTGCAGATAGAGAAACTGGGGAGTGAGGAGCTGCCACTTACCTAAAATCCTACGGCAAGGACACTGAGGAGCCGGAACTGGAAGGCAGGCTCTCACCTCAGACAAGAACACGAAAGAGTCTGAGCCTTAGCTGGGGTACCCCTGAGAGTAGGGTCCTAAGGGCCACAGTGAAGGAAGACTGAGGGGGCACATTATCCTGAGGAGGGTCGGTCTCTTCACACTTGAGCCTCATGCAGGGAGAGAGAGCACAATCACATCGGATCATCCCAGGCTCCACCTGCCTTGGGTAGGACCCCCCCAGGGTAGGGCTCTTTCATCTCTGCCCCCAGATTAGCTCTCCCCAACCTGTGTCTGAATGATGATGGGTGGCAAGGGGTCAAAGACTCTCTCTGAAGTGGTTGGCAGGGTAGGGGCACAGAGCACATCAATCAAGAGGCTAGTGGGGGAAGCCAGGGGCTTTCACCGGTGCAGGGACGGGACCTGAACACCGTCCTTTCTGGTGGTCTAAGAAGGAGCCGGATGGGCCCCATTTGCTCTGAGGCCTCAAAGGTGCTAGGAAGGCTCAGCAAATTTAAGGCCACTGCCTGCCACTGTCCCCGCCCCTTCAGCCTTGGAGGACATTTGGGTAGATCTTTCTCTCTGGGCATCACCAGAGCTAGGACATTTCATCCTGTGCCTGTGGAGTAACTGGGGCTGGAGGAGGGAGAGAATGGAAATAATTCTGAGATCCTGTTTGGGGGTCGGCAAGGGAGTAGGGCTTCACACCTGCACACAGCTGGAAGACTTAATTTTAGCTCTGCGTCTCCCAGGGTCAAACACACACACTCTGATAGCCACCTCCACGCTTCCATCTTCCCACCAGGGTGACTGCCTCAGACCAGAGACCAGACTGCAGAGCCTAACACAGGGTGCCCGGGAAAAGCATGCCTGAACTCCCAGGGCACTTTGAAGACACAGGCTTGCCCACAGCCTCCGAGCAGCTCCCAGGTCTCCACCCTTCTGCATCCCCGCGCCCCCAACTCCGAGTGATTGAGCACATTAGGATTCAAGCAGGATACGCTCAACCTTTCTGACTTGTTGCATAACTGCAAAACATTTCTTGAACACTTACTATTTGCAAAACCCTGCAGGGGCCTCAGAAAAGAGTCAACTCCATTATGTACCTGCCTCTAAAGAGTTAGCAGGGCACTGTAGGGCTAAAATGAGTAAATGCATGAATGACCAAATTATAAAGCAAATTAAAATAACTGCAACAATCTCAAGGGAAGAGTTGAGGGTAAACATTAGATTGGAAGCTGGAAAATCTTGGTAAATTCCTAGAGTTTGTTTCTTTGTTTGTGAAATGAGATGAATCACACTGATTCAAATGGTGGCCTGCATAAGCTCTGATTGGAAACCGCTTTACAAACTGCAAAGCACTAATAGGCTCAAAGGGCTGGTAGCAACACATCAGTCTGAGGATTTGGGAAGAGACTGAACCATTTCCACCTGGTCCAGAAGTCAACACCATACTGAGGTCTGGCTCTGTCCTTCACTCTCTCAGATCAGGATGACCTTCATCAGTCACCAATAATCATTCTCAAGAATCCACAGTAACTGGCTACCACTTAAGAGCTTACCAAATTGCATATATTATCTTATTCAATCCTCAACCAATCCTGCAGGCCCTTCTCAACCTGATTCAGAAGGATGAAGTCAGTTGTCCTCAATCACCCTGCACTGGTAAATAGAAAGATGATTAAGTGGGACCCCAAATCCCCACAGCAGCCTCCCCACCCACTGCTGGTGTCCAAAGCATTGACCCAGCCATGCCATGTGGACCCAGAGATGCGGCAGGCACTCTCCCTCTCCAAGTGACTCACAAGCAAATTGTGATGGAGACCCACTTCTTCATAGGGCAATCAGTTCCGTATTTTTCTTTCTAAAGAAACAGAAATGGGCTGAGCAACTTGGCTCACGCCCATAATCTCAGCGCTGATGTAGGCCAAAGTGAGAGGACTGCTTGAGGCCAGGAGTTCAAGACCAGCCTGGGCAACAGAGCAAGAACTCATCTTCAGAAAAAAAATTTAATTAGGCAGGCATGCTGGTACATGCCTGTAGTCCTAGCTACTCAGAAGCCTGGGGCAGGAAGATCACTTGAGCTCAGGAGTTCAAGATTAGGGTGAACTGCGATCACACCACTGCACTCCAGCTTGGGTGACAAAGTGATACCCTGTCTCTATAAATAAATAAAGAAACAGAAATGAAGTTAATAGAAAATATCAGAGCACATGATCACATGAAACTTGCTGGGCATATGAAGCGGGTTGCCATGTAAAATGGGTTTTTTACCAAAGAGATCTTCCGTGGCTCTGTCTTGTTCAATGTTTTTAACAAACACATTGAAGGCTTGTTTATCCAATCTGCTATCTCAAAGCTGGGATGCACAGCCAACATGTCAGATGGCCAAATTAGGATCGTCAAGAATGTGAACTCACTTGAAGATGGGTAGAAACCGTAACAAAATGAAATCTTAACAGTTGGGCATACACATAAAATCTCACATTTGTGCTCCAAAAATTGGCTATGTAAGTGCATAATGGGAAAGTGATTTGACAGCAGATCGATCATGTGAAAAAGACCGGAGGCAGTTAGTTGGACCAAGTTTCACAGGAACTAATGGTATACGGTGTGAAAAGTGGAGTGTCCCTGAGAAAAGCAGCCTATCTCCTGGACTCAATTTAGGACTGCTATCACTGCATCCTGAATGCCTTGCTCAGATGCGGCTGCCACATCAAGAAGGCATATAAAATCACGATGGTGAAAGGTCTGAAATTCATGAGCACCTGAACACAAAATGAGATGCCACATGTCCTTATAAGCTGAATATCTCAAAAGGACTATCAGATGAAAGGAGGTGCCAGCCAGTTTTGTGTGGCCTGGAATGGCAGTTTGGGTCTGTCACTGACGGGCAGGAATTATAAGGGAAGGTTTCAACTTCATCTTACGAAGATCTACTATAAAGAAAATTGCATTGTAGGGTGCCAAAGGGATAGAACATACTCCCTTAGAAATACTTGGAAGCTCGAAGACCACTTACCTGACAAAGGACTCCTGTCCAGTGGCTGTATGTACTGGGAGAGGGTGGAGGTATAGTAGAGGCCAGTCTGGCTCCAAACCCTGGTTGATCAGCAGAATCACTAGTGTTGACTGTCTAGAAAATATAGATTCCAGGCTGGGTGCAGTGGCTCATGCCTAATCCCAGCACTTTGGGAGGCCGAAGTGGGCAAATTATTTGAGCCCAGTTCAAGACCAACCTGGCCAACATGGTGAAACCCCATCTCTACTAAAGCTATAAAAGTTAACCAGGTGTGGTGGCACACGCCTGTAGCCTCAGCTACTCAGGAGGCTGAGACAGAATTGCTTGAGCCCAGGTGGCACAGGTGGCAGTGAGCCGAGATCACATCACTGCTCTCCAGCCTGGGTGACAGAGAAAGACTCTCTCAAAAAAAAAAGAAAAGAAAATACTGATTCTAGCCTCACATCAAATCTACGGAATCAAAACCTCAAGAATAGTTGGAGAATTTATTTTTTGAGGCAGATTATTCTAGATTGAGACTAGTTATAACAATATGAACCTTGACTGAAACCTATATTTAGGAGGAAAAAAACCGTTTAAATGACATTTTGGAACGCCTAGGCAAATTTTAATAGGAACTGTTTAATAGACGATATTGAATTCTGGTAATTTTCTTAGATGTGATATTTTAGAATTATTGGGGAATGTCCTTATTCTTAGGTGATACAAGCTGAAGTGTGAAAAAGGTGAAGCGCGTGTCATGTCTATAATTTACTCTTTTTTAAAAAACCAGCAAATTACTTTTAATAATTTTGAAAAAAGAGAAAGCACATGAGACAAAATTTTGGGGTGGGGGGAAATCATTGCACTTCTCTTTCAACTTTTTTGTGGGCGTGAAATGTCTCAAAATAAAGTTGAGGGGAGGACTACGCTCCTAGGCTATTCTAATGTGAGCCAAACATGAGACCCACTGGACAAGATAACCTCTGCTATTCCATCCAGCCTGACAGCCTGGTGCCTGATGTCTGAAGCTGTCTGCGTTCTTTGCGGTTTACAGAGCTGGAAGTTTGATACTGCGGTGGTGCCACAGCTGAGGCTAAGCTCTGCAGTGACACTAGGCCACAGTGACCCCCAGAGAGACTTGGCGCACTCAGGGGCAGTCCACCCCTTGGCCACAAGCAGCCTGTTGAGAAGCAGGAAAGAGAAGCCATCGGCAGCCCCACCGTCATGAACTGCATGGGGCCCATGTCGATGCAGTCCACCTTGCTTGGCCCTAATGACCTGAGGTTTGCTCCCTGACAGTGGGACCAGACTAGAAAAAGGAAGACTCGATCCCTGATAGACAATCTCTAAGAATGACGACATCCAGGAAAGCCATGGAGACCGGCAGGAGCAGGAGTTTCACGCCTGATGTGAGCCCAGCCCTGACCAAATCCACCAGCATGAACTAGAGTGAGGATACAGGAGGCACATGGAGCTGTGCCAGGAGGTGGAAGGACAGATGGGGTGAGGGGCGTGAAGGAGTGAGCCAGGAACAAACAGCAGAGCCTCAGTACAGGTTAGGTTCAGGGATGGGCTGCTAATGGGAAGTTTGTGATTCCTGGAGTTGATGTCAATGACACTTATGTACTCACAAGGATGAGGCCAGGGGACACAGATAGGTGACATGGCAACCTTCAGTCATCCCAAGGATAAAGCCCAGCCTATAGCTCTAATCAAAGGTTTGAAGGAAAGACAAGTTTTCCGTTGCTTGAAGGTCAAGGTCCGAGGGGCAGAAATATTCACAGGTATTTAATTAGGGGGCTGGCACCCATTCTCCTAATCTTTGCAATTTTTTGTATTGTTACACACTACAATATTGGTGAAACAGCCTCAATACAGAGACCAAAGAGTTTGGAATTTCACAATAAAGGTATCACTGAGGGAAAAGAGAAACTTGGGATGTGTGTTTCCAGAATAGCCTACCCAGACTGGCACTTCCTCCACAGCAGCCTTTCCCTCAGACCAGGGACTGAGGGTAAAGAGAACACAAGGCAGAAACTCAGGTTCAGCCTACGCTGATTCTGAGTCCAGGATGACCGACAGCCACACTGCGGGGGCTGAGGTGCTATGACAGGAGGAGAATTCTAACCTCTAACCAATTATTTACATTTCAAGTTTGTTTGGGGAACTCTTTTTTTTTTCTTTTTTGGATAGAGTCTTGGTCTGTTGCCCAGGCTGGAGTGCAGTGGCGCAATCTTGGCTCACTGCAACCTCCGCCTCCCGGGTTCAAGCAATTCTCCTGACTCAGCCTCCCGAGTAGCTGGGACTACAGGCATGCACCACCACGCCCGGTGTTTTTTTGCATTTTAGTAGAGATGGGGTTTCACCATGTTGGCCAGGATGGTCTCGATCTCCTGACCTCGTGATCCACCCACCTCAGCCTCCCAAAGTGCTGGGATTACAGGCGTGAGCCAACAAACTCAGCCGGGGGAACTCTTAATGAAGGTGTTGAGACAATTCAAGCACCACTGTTACACACTAACAAATTTTTTCCAAGTCTCCCTGATTTGCAAATCGTTTAAATAAATAAATAAATCTTAAAAAGTGAGGACTGGCAGACTGCAACTTTGTATTACAAGCTCTTACCTCCATTTATCACAATGACTGGGTAGCATCTTTCAAAAGAAATAAAAACCTAAGAAACTATATTAATCTAAAAATAGAGATTCTACCATCTAGGTGAAGAGACAGGAGCAGGAAGAGCAGGAGAAGCAACTCCGAGGCTGCTGGCAATGCAGGTCAGAACAGACCTCAGCCACAGGGGGAGCTGGGAGCTCTCTAGCAATGGGCAGCAGGACTTACCCCACAGAGCTTCCCCTCACACTCCTGGAGCAACCACCAGGCCCCACCAGCACCTCTCCATTGAGAAGAAAACATAACACATTGATTGGTCACAGTGACATTTTGGCTCTACATCCCTGGGGAGAGGAGAACTGGCACAACTTAATGGGAACAGTGTGATAAAACAGAATGGCACTAATCAGGCTACTGTGTTCTGACCCCTCAACTTTTCTTTTTCACCCAAAAAGAGCAGAACAAAGCCAATCATTATCATCTTACCTTTATCTTAAAGCCTTGGCATTTCTCTTAGAACACACACACACCAAGTCTTTCTTGTAATGCCACTTGGAAAAGACAGCAGTGGTATGACAGACTCAGACAAGTTCTTATGCTCCAAGACTTTTGACTGACAATACACAGGATGGTCTATGAAAGGACTCCACGTAAACCCAAATAAGAGATCTGGCTCAGAAAAACAGCCACGATTTCCCCCAGGCATGCAAAATGCCTTTGGACCTTTGGCCCAAAGTACCACCTGCCCTATGCTAGCTAGACAAGCAGGCGCAGAGGCAAGCAAATCATAAGCTGGTGACTGTGGGCAGACCTTTTTCTTTTCTTTTTTTTTTTTTTTGAGACAGGGTCTCCCTCTATCACCCAGGCTGGAATGCAGTGGCACAATCATGGCCCATCACAGCTTCGACCGGCTGGGCTCAAGTGATCCTCCCATCTCAGCCTCCCAAGTAGCTGAGATTACAGGTGTGCACCACCACACCCAGCTAATTTTTGTATTTTTTGTAGAGACAGGGTTTCATTATGTTGCCCAGGCTGGTCTCAAACTCCTGGGCTCAAGCGATCCACCCACCTCAATTTCTCAAAGTGCTGAGTACAGGCCTGAGCCACAGTGCCTGGCTGTAGACCCTTCTTACAGCTCACCTGGAAAGCAAGAACACATCTATCTGGCAGTATCTGGTCACTGAAAGAAGTGTATCTCTGGAGGCAAGTATGGGCTCTAATAAATCGCACAAAGTACTGCCCTCTAATTCCCAAGTACTCACTCTATCTCTTTCCAAAGAGCTAAGGAGGGTTCAATTCAAAGGACATTAAAGTCCGTTTGGCTTGCATAGCAGACGAGAAACCAGACTCTTCTTACCAAGCACGCCTCGGGCCCACAAATACCCATGGAAATAGGTATGTATTTCTGTGTTAAAAGAGAGCAACCATGTCAGGAAAGATCTGAATCTGCCTCAGCTGTCTTTCTTCTCTTAGATCTGTCTGCCTCATACTTACAGATGACTACTTTGGAAAAGTGAAACCTGGGTAAGACAAGAGCTCTGCAAGCCTCAATTTTCTCACAGGTAAAATGGGGATAGTGGTATTTATCGCAGAGGGTCACTGTGAGACAACACATATAAAGCACTGAGCCTAACATACAGAAACATTTAGTGAGCAGATGAGTGCTTCTACATAGAAGTAGAGAAACAGCAGGTTCATGAGAGGAGAAAGAAGAAACAAATATACAGTGCATGTGGACAGGAACTACAGAGAGGATTTCTAAAATCCACCTCCAAGACCAATTCAGGTCCTGGCGGGGGGGGGAAATGTATAACACTGAGTTCTAAGAAGGCTGAGCAGATACATCAAAGACAACACAGGGTTTGGAGGCATGAAACCAAACAATGCCTTCCTAATACTCTACACCCAGAGGGACACAAATGCATGTTATCTTGACACAAGATCATCCCTCCATCTGCAGGTGTCACAGCTCCCTCAATAATTAGTTCCTGAGTCAAACATTGTAGATCTTTCATCTTTTGGGGGAATTTTTAGTCGTAAATTTAGGATTCCATCATTTGTTTAAAGCAAAGCCACTCGTAGCTGAAGGTGATGGTGTGTGCCTGTAGTCCCAGCTGCTCAGGGTGCAGAGGCAGGATTGTTTAAGCCCAGAAGTTCGAGGCTGTAGTGAGCTATGATTGCACCACTGGAGTCCAGCCTGGATGACATAGTGAGACCTCATGTCTTAAAGAAAAAACATTTTTAAAAGCAAAAAGCAAAGCCACTAAAATATGTTAGCCTGAAGAGGGCATGCCTGCTCCATTCCAGACGGTCTCACACGTCTTGAGAGTGAAAACTAGGCTGGCTTTCTTGTCTGGGTTCCTCACTGCTCCCTAGCTCTGAGTTCTTCTAGCTTCTTCTCATAGCAACTCATAAAGTAATCATCTGGTTCAATCCCTGCATTCTTCAAGTTTTCCATGATCTTTTCCAGTCTGAGCACTGATCGGGCTCCCCCAATCTTTCTTGTGCTCAAGTACAAGGTGAACTCCTGGAAATTCAGGAGCTTACAGGTATCCACAGAGCAGATATTCCGGATGTCACTAGTTCTATCCAAATTAGGAAAAAACACCAGTCCCGACAACTTCTCTAGGTCCTGGAGGCTCACTTGAAACTCAGTTAACTGGGGTTGGAAGCCAATGGCTTCATTGGGTACCACAAAGGCCCCTAGTGCCAGCGGTTCGGTGGAGACTGGGCTTCTGCGGGCCAGGATCACCTTATAAAGGTGTGAGGGGACTGCCACATTGTCCACACCAATCACCTAAAAACAAAGCAGCCATGTTAGTGATGCCAATTTGTGCTAGCAGTTCACAATTTTTTTCCAAAAAAAACTTATTTAATGTATTGCTGAAATGTACTTATAAACCATCCCACTCTGGTCTAATGAATCTAAATTCCACTGCCAAAGACAATAAACTGACACAGAAATTTACAGAGGAGACGAGTAGCTAACAGGTCAATTCTGATCACATTCTTTAAAATAACACAACCCCAGGCCAGGCGTGGTGGCTCACGCCTATAATCCCAGCACTGTGGGAGGCCAAGGTGGGTGGACCACTTGAGGTCAGCACTTCAAGACCAGCCTGGCCAACATGGTGAAACACCATCTCTACTAAAAAAAAATACAAAAATTAGCTGGGCGTGGTGGTGGGTGCCTGTAATTCCATCTACTTGGAAGGCTAAGGCAGAGAATCGCTTAAACCCAGGAGGCAGAGGTTGCAGCGAGCCAAGATTGCACCACCGCACTCCAGCCTGGACAACGGAGCAAGACTCCAACTCAAAAAATAAAAATAAAATAATGTCACCCCAAAGATCAGGGGTCACAATCTCTGCTATGTTTGTAGGACAAAGGACAAACGAATGCCATGAGTGAGTACTGGTTTTTTAATGGACAAGAAAAGCTGTCATTTTCTCTTCATCTTATAATCAGAACTTCTGGTGCTCTACACATTCGAAGGTCACAGCTGCTTGCTTGGTACTCCCAGCTCTAGAAATAAAAACACAGCCTTAGTTGATAAATTCATCAGGGAACCAAACAGCCTTTAGAGAAGCAGCCAGGTGCCATACCAACATTACCATCTCCAGGATCACTTCAATTAGGGCTAATTTCTAAAATTAAATTACGTAAGTGTAAATGCTGTTTGCTCAAAGTTTTGCATTCTTGGGCTTGTAACCAAAGAACTTCTAAGCATGTTATCCAGTCAAACACTTTGGAAAGGTATCCACACAATGAAGAAGCCAGAGCCAGGGTGAGGCCTAGAAAACCTAACTGAGTTGTGTGGGTTGGGTGAAATTAATGAAATAACATTATTACAAAACCTTTTCAAATTTCCTCCCAATTGGCTTAAAAGCCTTATCTGTTTTCTGAAAAAGAAAAATCTCAACATCTATTTACTTAATGGTCCCCAATAAAATGACATAATCCAACTAAAATAGGCTCATGGTATTACTGGCTCTCCTGGGCCCTTCCCTGGTAACAGTCGGTTTTCTTTCCTGATCACACAGGTCTGCCTGCAGCAAGATTCCTTGCTGGGAGCCCAAATAAGGCAGAAACAAGACAGCTACAAAGGAAGTTTCTTTTCTGCTTTTTTCCAAGCTCCTACCTACATGGCACACAGCCTGGGAACTCCATGGCCATCTGCTGTCTGTCACACAGGAAGGTCCCACTGCCAAGACCAACTGCAGAGCATCAGGGAAGACCTATGTACAGGCATGAGTTCCATAACCAAGTGTCTTTGAAGTCATTGAAAGCGGTTGGTCAGGGTGTGCTGTAGAGTTAAGTCTGAAACTATACAAACTACAGACACAAAATCCCAGTCCTTACCCCAAAAACTCATTTATGCAGCTGGGAAGATAAACACACTCTTCAAAGCAGAAAATATTCTGAGAACCCTATGAAGTCTACAATTAACCCACAAATCACCAAAAGATGTTAATTCAACAATGCAACTCAGAGGTCCTGTGCCTGGCACTGCTGGAAATACAGAAAAGAACATGCTTTAAAGTATATGCAGCTGGTACCTCCACTCAAGAAGCTTACCATCTAGAGTGGGAACCAAGACCTACAGCTTTCACTACAGGTAGAATGTGGTTAGGTGCCAATACAAAGCACAGATAACAGCACTAAGGGAATTAGGGGGAAGCTGGGGGTCAGAACTGAGGACACAGATGCAGCTGAGCCAATCGTTTGCAAAGGGAGAAGGTAAAAGGGGCTTCAAGTATTCTAGGCGCTAGCTACGGATCCAACAGTTAAACAAAGTCTTGGTGCCACCTCGTGGATATTCCCTATCACTGCAGCACAGCTCTCAGATTCTAACCGTAAGAAGCCTTCAAGAACACTAAGTTGATTTTCTCTCCTCATGGACTCCTTGTCTACAAACAAACGGCAATTTTCAAAAATAATTAGCATGCCCATTGCTGCGAACTAGAGCTTCTGATCAGGCTCATTAAATTCCAGCCAAAAGTAAAGACGTTTGGCATTTTAAGTCCTACAGCTTTACTTTATGGAAATGTATCATTTCTACAGGCGTTTAAAAACTCTTACAACTGCTAGGGGACCTTGATTCTACTTTTGAGAAACCTCACAGACACAGGAATTCCTATTAGGAACCACAGGTGTGACCCTTCTACCCATGACCATCTCACAATATTTCAAAGGGGTAAAATACTGTCCCTAGAACTAAGGAGAAAAATAAAACCTTAGCCAGCACTCATCTCTTCTCTGATTCAGTCTGCTTTGTTCTTAGGAAGCAAACATCTTTAATCTGCCTAACACAGGGACAGGTCCTAGTCAGATATTCAGAAAAAAAAAACTGTTTCTTCCTTGAATTTAAGACACTTTTTAAAAAAAAGGCAATCTTAAAATATTTTAGAGCTGTATTCTTTAAAGACAACTCAACCTACATAATAATTTTTTTCTACTTTTGGAAAAATTGGGAGACTTCCAGAAATGTTTCTAAACACTAGAAGAGGTTCAGCGGACTGGAAGCCCAGGTCACTAGAAGAGGTTCAGCGGACTGGAAGCCCAGAGACCTGGTCAAACCTGGCTTTGCCACTAAGCTGCAAGTCACGTCCACCCATTTCCTGTTTCTTCATTTATAAAACACATAATAGCTATCTCTATGAGTGGATTGCTATTTTCTATTTTATAAATGCCTCTCTCATGGAATTATTATGAAGATACAATGACATGTTAGTTAAAAAATTTTTCAAAATCTACAAGACCTAGGTAAAAAGCTATTTTTGTAGTGAACATCATTCAAAAGATACAACTGCACTTGGTACAAAAGACAGTTTTACAGGGGGATAGTGGGGAAACATATAATGAAGCAAGATTAGACTAGTTACAAGTCAACAATTAGGTTTCAGGAGGAGAAAGCAACTTGGGCACAAATGATGTCCAAAACAGGACTCAAAGGCTTCACATAAACCAAGTCTAGTTAATCAGAGAGTCAGCCAACAATCCTTTTCACGTAAGATTTAGGTATGAAAATATTTTGCAAAGGAAACCCTTGCTGCTGTGAACTGCCAAGACGCCCTGAACTCTACTCAAGACTATAGCAAGAACTGGAAGTCAACTGGGAGTTAACTAGAAAACACAATGCATAAGCTGGCACTCATTCGCAGCCTGAAGCTAGTTTTCTTATACGCTGGCTTGAGCTTGTTCCCTTCCATCCAAGAGACAGAAATGACAATTTGCCACTACCACCTGTGCCACCCAGCCCCAGAAGAGACCCACAACAAACAATACCCACATTAAGCCTGACATTTGTAAGGTCCTACATACAGTAATTGTGCCTCCAATAAACTATTAAGCAGCATCAAGAGGAAAAAATACGTACCTGCTAGAATCAGACAGATATATTTGGTTACATTCCCCTGGTAAGATAAAAAAAGAAACTCCAAAAATAAAACTAGAGGGACAGATCAAGAGACCAAGCCCTTAAAAAGTCATGCCAATCAAGTGAAAGAAAGAAACCATGGGAGTTTGATAAACAACAAATCCGAACCAGAGGGGCAGAAGGAACAAGAAAAGTGAGGGAGTCACAAGGTGTGGTCAAGTCAACAAGAACATGGCACCCCCTGTGTTTTCTGTAAATCCTCAGGAGATGGCTTGTGTGGCAGCACAAACCCTGGAAGACGGTACATCTCACACTGGTGTACCTGCTCCAGGCTAAAGGGTAGGAGCCTGCTATGTCACGGTAGAACAAGCACCCCCTTTCTAGGCTGTCAGTGGTACTTGAAGATTTAGGGTAAGGGTAGGGGGACAACCAGTAAAATAATTTAACTTTCATTAAAACAAATAGATATGGAAATGAACAAAAACATTCCCTAAATATAAAGCAAGAGACTTAAATATATATATATTACTTCTGTATCTCTTCAGGTGATGTCTCAAGACTCCTGAGGGCACTTTCAATTTCCTCCCCTTTAGGGTTAGTACAGTGGAAGTTTGCAAAGTGCTGCTATAAAACAACACAGATTGTTAAATACTTCTAACATTACCACCACCACCAAGTTCTAAAATCTGAAGCTCACTTTCTTGTCAGGCCATTTATAATGTCCATGCCAGAATCTTCAGGTATGTCTCACTTGTCTGGAATCAATCTCTTCTTGAAACAGGAACATCAGAGAAAGCACATGGATGACCTCAGCTATAATAAAGGGGGTGATTCTGATTAGAGTTGTCAGATGACTCACTTCTGATAAAATCACTGCTACAAATCTTCCCTCAGGCTCACATTCACTCAAGTTCTATGATGGTGTGATCCTTTCCTACATATTCTAAGAGACATTTCTGCCTGGCTATAAGGAATCCTCCTCCTGGCCCATTTTCTGTTATTTTTGCGTGCCAGCAAGTATCAGTTGTAACTGCTCTCCATCCACACCATCTTTTATGATCTGCTAACCTTAAGCTTTTGTATATGAACAGCACAGCAATTCATTTACTATAAACTTGAGAGCTTCAAAGAATAGCACTATGAATAACTGGCAGTTGTCAGACAGATTCATGTTTGGATGTCCTCTTTGACAATTACAAGCTATATGCCTCAGACTCGATCCTTAAAGCCTTGATTTCCTTATCTATTAAAGAGAATAACCACTATTTTTTTGTAAGGGCTGTAGTGAAGACTGAAAGAGACGCATATATAAAGCTACTTACATACTGCCTGGTATACGTGGCCCTCAATAAATGCCAGTTCATTTGCTTTACTTCCTCCAAAGTAAAAACACATATATGCTTCATTGCCTGGATAGAAAACTAAATAAACCCTTTGATTGGGTACAACCTCCTAAAATAAGGTTCAGAGTATAGCTGTAAGCAAGCAGTAAATGTTAAATGGCTAGATCTGAAAAAACAAAACACTTTCCAAGCATTCTGAATTGCCATACATAACTGCAAGACATTCCCTTGGAAGTGGGAATTCATGATTCAAATTATTCATTGCTTGACAGAAACAGACCAGTCTCTAACATTGGGCAATGCTGTGTCCCCATTCCCAGAATCATTAAAGGACATCATTTTATCCACATCATTTGTTATATAATAAATTGCCTACTTTTTCTTTCTTTCTTTTTTTTTTTTGAGACGGAATCTTGCTCTGTTGCCAGGCTGGAGTGCAGTGACGTGATCTCGACTCACTGAAACCTCCACCTCCTGAGTTCAAGCAATTCTCCTGCCTCAGCCTCCTGAGTAGCTAGGAATACAGGCATGTACCACCATGCCTGACTAATTTTTGTATTTTTAGTAGAGACAGGGTTTCACCATGTTCACCAGGATGGTCTTGATCTCTTGACTTCATGATATGCCCGCCTCGGCCTCCCAAAGTGTAGGATTGCAGCCATGAGCCACCACGCTCAGCCAACTGCCTACTTTTCAAAGGCCCTGCCTGCTAGAAAATTATCTTGAAATTCTTGCCGGAACTTTTTACCTGGTCATTTGAAGTTTCTGCCACCAGGCCCCAGCCTTTCCTTTTATTTTTGTCTCCTTCCCTATACGAATACTCTAACTTAGCTGTTTTCTCAGCATGTATCCTATCTCTTCCCATCTCTTCATTTTGCCTAGGTAGATCTCACATGTCTGTATTTCTTAACCAAATTCTCTCAAGTTTATAGATACATGTGTGTGTGTGCACACATATAAAAATTTGGCCAAACTAAATTCTTAAACTGGCAAGAATTTCAAGATAATTTTTCCAATTTATTTTACTAACAAACTACATTTTGCTTTCATCTAGTAGATACACCAAAGGTTTTTAGGTTTAAAATTCTACCTGAAATAAAGTTTGATTTGAAATATAATGCCAAATCTAACAAAAACAGTATTACTACGAAGATATTTGTTAGTAAAAAGCATAAATATATAAAAGTAGATGTCAGTTTGATATGCTTCTGAGAAAACTGAAAAACCATGCTTCTCCAGAAATATGGATTCCTGGAGTCAATATTCAACTTTACGTACATATACATAATGCAAACACAGTGACCGCTTTCCTCCAGTGTCTGTCAGTCTCTGTTTTGAAATACAAAAACATGAGTTGGGTGCGGTGGCTCACGTCTGTAATCCCAGCATTTTGGGAGACCGAGGCAGATGGATCACAAGGTCAGGAGATCGAGATCATCCTGGCCAACATGGTGAAACCCCACCTCTACTAAAATACAAAAACTTAGCCAGGCGTGGTAGCATGCGTCAGCAGTCCCAGCTACTTGGGAGGCTGAGGCACAGGAATCACTTGAACCCAGGAGGCAGAGGTTGCAGGGAACTGACATCACACCACTCACTCTAGCCTGGCGACAGAGCGAGACTCCATCTCAGAAAAAAAAAAAAAAGAAAGAAAGAAATACAAGAACACAGAAAGCAGGGAAGAAAAGCCTTCTCAACAGTGAGCCATTAAAGGCAATAGAATTCACATACTATGAGCTGTGGGGCTCTCTCCACCCACGATAAAAGGCTAAAAGTAAATGTGGCGAACACACCTGACAAACCAAACAGCAGAGCGAGCACTCAAGAATCAATCTGAATTGCTGTCCAGTTCTTGGTTTCTAAACATCAATCCCCATTAAAAAGATCCAGTGCTCCTTGGAGAAATGGCTGATGGCCAAGATAAGCCTGGAACATAGCCTGACGCCAGAAAGTAGGAAATGCTAAAAAACGATGAGGCTGCATCAAAAGGCCACAGGAGACACCTGAAGGAGCTCCCACTGGCTAAATCTGGGGCAATGTGAGCATCCAAATGAACAATCGCAGTAAACATTAAAACTCATTGAATAAGAATAAATCTATGAGTTTACATTAGATAACAAGGAAAAGCTCTAACAGCAGAATGTCAACTGATAAAAGAAGGAGTAAGAATTAGAAAGTCATCCTTTAGCAACTATCATAGTAATAACTAATTCAGGCAAGAAATATCACTGGATGCTAAAACTACTGAGTGAAAGTTTGAAGAGGAAAAAGATGCTTAAGTATTTCCACAGATTACTTACAAATTCCAAAAGGAGAAATGTTAAAGAAACCTGGTAGACGCCACCTTAACCAAGTAAAGTTAAAATCATCAATAATCAGACAAACTGACATTGCGCACCCCCTGATGTCAGGCTCTGAGAAGGACACAAGATGACTGCTGCTACCTTCTGCCAAAACATAACTAATCATGAGCAAACAACAGACAAACCCAAAGGAGGGACACACTGTGAAACAACTGGCCCATACTCTTCAAAAATATCCAAGTCATTAAAGACAAAAGGCTGAGTCAGAAGCTACTTCAGATTAAAGGAGACTATCGAGACATGATAACTAAAGGCAATGCTCAATCCTGGTTGGATACCAAATCAGAAAAACATATAAAGGATATGATTGGGGTAAGTGGTAAAATTTGAATATGGACTAAATATTAGATAATATTTCTACATGTTATTTCATGAATTTGATAATTATTCTGTGGTTACATGACACTTAGGAGGAAAGTGACAAGATATCTGCAACTAACTCAAATGGGTCAGAAAATAAAAACAGGTGTATGCGCAATATGGGGGAGTACAAATGTGACAAAATGTTAATTAGTAAATCTAGGTGAAAAATACAGGGGAGTTCTTTTTATTGTTCTTATAACCTTTCTATAAATTTGAAATTATTTCCAAATAAAACATTAAGAAATATTAACCTGCTAAAAGCAAAAGACAAAAAAAAAAAAAAATTAACTTGCTTTGCAAAAACTAATAAAGAGAGATTAAAGCAGGGTTTCCAGTTAAAAAAGGCAAACTGAACACATTTTTGGTCCACTCCTCTGCAAATTAAAAGAAAAAAAAATACATATATATATATATATATACCCCCATATGTGGATTTTATCATATATAAAATATATATGTATTTATGGATATATAAAAACAGTTTCACTGATAAACTATTTATCTTTTAATATTTTATTTAAATATCTATATTATATATATTTATGGATATCCATATATATATATATATTATATATATAGAGAGAGAGAGAGAATGGCAGTAAAAAAATATAAAACAGAACACATTCAAAGCAGTGCCGAAAAATGACAGACTAGTGCATTAGTGGACTAAGAACTGCCATGAACCTCTGGAAGATGAAAGATGGATATGATGACATTGTTAAGATAAAACAAAGAGGAAAAAGCCAAAGCTGATATTAATATTTTTGCCACCCCTTCAGTAGTGCTCCAGCAAATAAAGGATATCAAAATCAGAGTGTGTGACGGAAAAAAATTCATCTGCAGAATTATTGTGCAACTCACAAAAGTACCAGGCCTTTGTTCTGCCTTCAGATGAGGCTAGAAAAATACTCTGTAAAAGAATGGTTCTCTCTTTCTTTGGCTCGTGCCTTTCCTAGAGCCAGACACGAACTTACCGAACAACCAAGGGCCTGTGGGGCTGGAGAAACGGCTCTGCGCCGCCGCCTCCATCCTGGGCAAACCCAAGGATGAGAGCAGGGGCGGTGGAGCCCTGGATGAAGGAAGCACGTGAACACAGCGCGTGCGGCGGCCTGTCCATGGTGCTGAGCAGGTCCACTGAGCCCTGTGCACGGCTGTGCATCTCCTCCCCAGGCCTAACGGACACCACTGAGAAGAACCACAGCCTCAGCACCCACTTCTTCAAGTTCCTCACTGAGGAGCTGGCCCTGGGCCAAGACCAAATAATTTTCCACTTTTCTCCCCTGGAGCTCTGGCAGATTGGCAAGAAAGGGAAGGTCATGACTTTGTTATGACTGGTACGGAGGGATCCAGGACATCTGTGAGCTGGCTGCTCCTTCCAGAGAGTCCTCCTGGCAGAGGGCCTGGTGATACCAGCTTTGGGTAGTCCCTCATGAGACATTGCTGTGACCTCATAATCCTCTTCTTCTCCATCTTCATGTCAAATAAAGAGAGCATCCTCATTAAAACAAAAGAATGGTGGTGTACATAAAACTACCCTAGAGAGCCTCTCATACACAAAGATTCCTGAGTGCATCTTCAGAGTTTTAGGACATTTTCAGACAAGCAAGAACTCAGAAAGTTTACTATCCATTGACTCTTCCAGAAAAAAATTGAGGATATACTCCAACAATGCAAAAAAAGTTATCTATGAAAAAAGAGAGCCAGCTGCAGTGGCTCATGCCTGTAATCCCAGCATTTGAGAGGCTGAGGCAGGTGGATCCCTTGAAGTCAGGAGTTTGAGACCCACCTGGCCAACATGGTGAAACCCCATCTCTACTGAAAATACAAAATTTGCTGGGCGTGGTGGCAGGCATCTGCAATCCCAGATACTAAGGAGGCTGAGTCAGGAGAATCATTTGAACTTGGGAGGTGGAGGCTGAAGTGAGCCAAGATCGCACCACTGCACTCCAGCCTGGGTGACAGTGAAACGCTATCTCAAAAAAAAAAAAATGATGGGGGAGGATGAAAAAGAGGGATTTAAGATAATACTTAACGGGGAAGAGGAATTTAAGTACCCAAGCTAGGAGTATAATGAAAAGAAATAAAAGGACAGATGTATAGACGACTTAAAACTTAAAAAAGCGGAGAGAGATCCAAGATGGCCGATTAGCAACAGCTCAGGAATGTAGCTCCCAGTGAAAGCGCAGAGAACGAGTGGACGCCGCACTTTCCGACGAATTTTTGTTGCCCACAGACCGGGAGATTCCTGGCAGAGGAGCCACA